>JAPYZS010000143.1:0-219443 GCA_030522925.1 Trissolcus japonicus | reverse complement strand
TGTTCAGCCGATCGGCTGTGCAATTCTGCGCCGCGCGCCATCTGTTGGCAAAGCCGGCCCGTTGTTGAGTTCGCAATCAACTAACATTTCACCTTAAGTCCGAATCGTTAAAGTCGTCGTGCTGATGGGCACTCGCGCAGCGCTCCAATTTGCCGTTAATTGGGCGACATTTTGCAAGCTTCTTTATATAATGCCGCGCGTGGCCTATCTCAATGCGCACATAAATTACCGCGATTATCGAATATCCCCCTCTCGGAAATGAGATTCCCGTCTTTCCGCCGCGCCGACTTGCTAATTACGCGCGCGCGTAAACTTCTAGCTTCGCTCGCTTTTTAACGATCGGATTATTAGATATGTTTTTGTCCCTGCAATCCTCCTTGCGAACATGTCCAGAAGCTCATCCGCGACAAGCCCATTAGAATGATTAGCCCCGACCGCTTTCCAATACAAAAAAGAAACATTTTTTTTCTTGCTATATTATTCAGGTGATTATTTTTCATATTCATAGCCCCACCTAATCAAACCCTCGTTGAAAAACATCTTGTCGCGTATCAACTTTTGCCCGAGTGGACATTTAACATATTCTTTAGTTCGTACTTGTAATTAGAATAAATGGCAGACATATAAAAAAAACTATATCCGACGGTTGGACCAAAAAACTTAATTCCTCTAAATGTTTTAATCTAGGTATAGATAAAATGTGTTCATGTCAAACACTCACGTACCGATGGTGCTTCGGATATTCAACCTATAGGTCCATAATTAAACCGCAAAACGTTGATCTATAAAAAGCTGCACCTGAAAAAGTAATTTAATCGAAATATATAGACTATAGAACACCATTTTATCGTTTTATTATTTTGCATTAATAAACTTTTTCTACTTACTTTCCACACTTGTGGTTCATCTCTTTAGCATTATCTATGCCACGATCCAAAATCATAGAATGAACCTACATTTTGGATCTTTGATGTTAAAGAGTGACTACCAGGATGACCTGAAACACAAAAAAATTTACATTGTAAGTACGGCTTAAAATATGAAAAGTTCTTAATATCATTCTGGACCTCGGAGAGTGTATCTTTTGTGCAATGTCAAAATTGTGGGTCTGGAGGAATTTCGTTCTAAATTGTTCAAAATGCGCACAAGAGGATGAAAAAAAAATAAAAGAAAAGAAGCTGCGCGTTGAATGTGTTATAAAAGACGCATGTCGAGAAGGGGCAATTGGGAGTACGGAGCCGAACAGCCTGAGGCACGAGAGACGTAAGAGCATCTCCGCAACGAAACAGCGGCATTGCAATTACGCAAATTGCGACTCTGTTCTCGCCTGCTCGAGGCTTGCGGCTTGCGGCTGCAGTTGCAGCAAATGTTTGCGCGGACTTTATGCCTCGGAATCATCTGTTGGAACTTCCATGATCCAAGTAGCCGATCAGGATCAAAAAAAAATCAGAAACAACGACAGGGGGGCGCGGCGGACTTTTTGGATTTGTTTTACGCTCGCACATCTGTTTCTGGGGCGATACGAAAACGTCACGGCTCGCTCTTGTTTGCGGCCGAAACGAGATGCAAACGTTAATTTGCAGTAAATTATTTTTAATTGAAAATTTATGGGTCGTAAAGAAAAATTGACGATCGACAAAATAACACCATCAGCGACTATATTTTATAGACGGTTGGAACAATTTTGTTCGTCTCTTTTCACAGCGGACGGATCGAAAAATTATTGTCAGTCTATGGATTTTCAAGCCGAGTATTAATAGCTCAAACACACAGACAAGTTGGACAATTTCTCTTTGATGGTTTCACGCATGGTTTATTAAATGTCAAGTAAGATACGACGTTGATTTCGTAGTGATTTCTTTAGCGCAGATTAATGTAGAAAAACGGGAGGGACAAAAAAAGGCAGAGAGGAACGGACGAACACAGTGAGAGAGACGGTCAGACGTTAAGTGCCACTTTGCGTGTTCCTGGCGCTGCAAAAGGTGGATGTTATGGGCGAGCGACAACGTGCGTGGAATGCGACAAGGTACCTGTTTTTTCTTGCGGTATATGCGTGCAATAGCGTGCCACGATTATATCCTTATTAAAATGGTCACAATTATTTGCCTTTGATTCTCCGATAACGGGCGCATTAAATATTCATTATCAGACAACTTTTGACTTGCGCACCACATAGTGGCGCTACACTTTAATCGCCACTGACTTATACAAAATTACAGTCGGTCATAATATTTCCATCTTATTCATTTTTTGGCTGCTATTCCTCGGATCAGGTTTTTTCAGACATTCCATTTCAGATGAGTTTATCTCCAACTCAAAAGCCCCTGGAGATCAATTACCCGTCACACTTGCAAGTTAAACTGGAAACGTAACAAAAGGAGTTAACGCAAATTAGTTCAAATTTGCAATGAGTTTTAAAAAATGATGATCATTTTTTAATTGACTGAACGTCATAAATTATTTTCTAAAAATTTTTATAAAAATAAAAAAAGAAGGAAACTTGGATTAAAACTTTTGTTTTAAATTTTTTTAATAAAGTACCTGCATCCTTAGTTGATAACTGTTTTTAACTCAGAAACATAACTGATAAAACCGTGTTGTAAACTTATTTCGCGCATACTTCAAACATGGCCGGGAGATAAAGCGCTCATCGCAAGGTGTCAATTACGAACATCCAAGTCTAGATATCTACATGTATCGAACGATAAGTTTACTACCTGCTGCATCCTAACCAGACTTGAAAAAAATCAAAAACAAAATTGTAGCCGCCATCAATTATTTCCTTCTTCTTTTATTAAAACAATTTTATACCTCGAATAGATGAAAAAGATTTAAATATTTATAACTGACTTTTCACCTAAGAAATTTTTTATTGATCTGAGGAAATTAATTGAACGTCAATAAAAGTATCGCACAAAGAAATGCGCAGTTCGACGTGGAGAATAATAAACTTTTCAAAGAATGCTATAACGGATGCATGCATAAATAATCTTAGACAATATCAAATTAAAATTCGCGCTCAACAATGGACCCTGTGGTCTTTAACAAAAGAGCGCGGTTCTCGGGATGGCGGCGGCTTCACTATATAAACCCAATGAAACAATTGGACAATTCGAATCCGAACGAGGAGTCGTCTCATTTGAAATAGCGACACAAATTTGAAAAAGTATATGAAATGTTCGAAACAGTTACAATTGATACTTTCCATTCTCAATATCGGTACCTAAAAAATAAGAAAACAATTTTTGAACAATAAATTATTTGTCGTTATGTAACACATTCATAAAAAGTTGTAATGTAATTCAAAGAAAACGTTTATATAATGTTCTGAGGAAAATTTTAAAACTGTATAATTAATTTTATCTTGTTAATAATTTTTCAATCAAAGAGAAAGAGAGGGAATAAATTAAGTTATTTTTCAGTTGTGAGATCAAAATTTTCAAATTGAAATCCTTATCCGTAAAATCAACGCAGATAATCTTGAACGATTCAAAACGCCGGGGTTTCGGGACATGCGCTGATATCCTGTCTCCGTGATCAATACCCAGATATATTTTCAGACTGGGAATTTCACCAAAGCAACAGTTGCCATCCGCAGCATCGTGAGTGAAGCATCGTGTGGTGGTAAAAAACGATAAAAATGTTGTATCCGTGTGCTTCTATTCTCGAGGGATCGTCTATTAAAAATATCCTAAACAACTCCGCACTTGAAACTTTCTCCGACTGTGTCTGAACAGTGATCGTTGATTAAGAATCGTCGACAAATCCGCAGCACCTGAAAGTGACAATCTGATTGAGACTTGAGATTCACCGTAAGTTTATATCAACATCATGAACATACCAACTTACAAGCTGAACAAATTGTCGCTCAACAAGATGAGCCAGGGAACACTGCTGGCAGTGCACCTTGCAATTTTTCTTACACTTTTGGCGTTTTGTGCGCTGCTCGCCCTCCCTGTCAGGATGCTGTTTCACATGAAACTCGAGCACAAAGACAAGTCTCAGATGATCCCGGTTGTAGAACCGTCACCGAGTCCTGATAAAATTGACATCGATTATCGCAGCTTAGAAAAGTGTCCCTACGAGTACAACAGTTTGCTGCAATCAGTACACCAGGATTATTATGACGAGAATTGTCAGAGACCAAAACCAGAACCAGTTGCAGAAGTTCAGAAAGAAGAGATGAAACAACCACAAATTCGTATTGTTAGAAAAGTTGTGACGAGGAAACTTTATGAACCCCGAAAAAAAGGTGCCAAGTGCTCGAATGCCAAGGGCGAAGAACAAAAGGGTCCGGAGACCGACGAAGGGGAAGACACTTTCCCCTACGTCAGCGAACTGATACTCAAGATGGTCCTCATCGGGCTGATGATCAGTGCAGTTGTCGAGAGGATTAATTATTATCTGACGAAAAACATGGTATCTATAATCAATAGATTATTTCTTTGAAATTATTTTTATACAAATTGATTAGGTTCTATTTTTATTCTTCAAAAGGAAACTAATTGGATAAAAAAGAGAAAACCTTGTAACATTGTAAGCAGAGAAGTGTATAAAATTTTTTTTTCTGTTTCATAACATGAAGGAGACGGCCGGCGCCAAAAGGACTTTTCCAAAAGGAAGTTTCGTTACTACACTTAAAAGTACCAAATGTCTCCATTCGAAAGTCAACTGCAAGGAAAAGTTGGACCTGGTCAACAAGAGTTTTGATTGCAAGCCCAATCTTGCACATTGTAATAGTAGATATGGTTCCCTAGGTGAGTCTTGAGCTGGAAATTGAAAATTTTTCATTAAATTCAGAATATCAGGGTTTATAAGATGTTTAGATGTATGTAATCGGAAAATAGAAGTAATTATTTTTAACTTTAGATGTACCAAATTTTGTACTTACCGTTAAACGAAATTGTAATGATGTGTTATTATTTGATTCCAGGAGCCCGACCATCATCACTTGTTCGTCGTTCATCGTGCCCAACAGAAACTGATATTTACGAGGACGCTTCCAGCACAGACTCCCCTAATCTCCGGTGTTTAAGACGAAATACCCTCATGTTTCGACGCCGTTAAGGTAAATGGTCTTATAATTCATTTCATCGTTACAATTCATATTGAATAATATGGAAATCAAAAAGCTCGCGGAGAAAAATTACCCGTTTCTGTTTATTGTTCCATTTTGTATCGCATTTAATGTACTAAAGTTAATTTTTAAATTGGACATCTGATATTCTATAGGTTCCCTTTTAAGTCCAAAATTTTGGTGCAGATTTAAAACTCAATTTAAAAAATTATATTTATTCATTATTTTCTTTTATACAGGGTGAATAAAATGTTCCGAAACGGTCTAATATCTTGAGAAATGCTAGACCGTTTCGGAACTTTGTATTCACCCTGTATATAAACAATAAACAATTTTTTGTTTATAATATGTCATTACTTTTATTTACTGTTTTTGTCTTCATTCAATAATAAATTTCTTTCATTACATTATAGCGTTATTATTGTTTACTTTGAAAATATAAAAGGTCATCACTGTGTTGATTTGCAGTTTGAAAATGATTATATCTGTGGCTGTGAGGAAAAACCAGTTAACTACCAATTGAAAATAAAGAAAATTAGAGTTCTGAATAATGTTGAAACATGTGAATTATAGTTCTTTGATCCCCATAGAAACACTTCTTTGAGTTCGTCTTATAGAAGTAGATCAAAAAACAACGTAAAATATGTTTTTAACTTAAATGTACAAAAAAGCACTTAACTTGTTTTTCCTCACAGCCACAGATATTAAATAATCAATTGTTTATGTTTATTGTTTCAGAATGTTGGTTTTTGGTGGAATTCTACGAATTTAATAACAAAAGTACCTCACAAAGTCATTATATGGAAAAACATTTGATGCAAATTATTAGCAAACATTTCTATAAAAGTTTAAAAAAATAGAAAATAATAAAAACTCTTGAAATAATGAAATGAAATTAAAAAAGACTTGTAAAAAAACGATAAATGCTCAACAACCTTTTTAAAAATATGTGAAATACATGTTATATCTCCTTTTTCTCTCTCTCTCTCTCTCTCTCTCTGTCTTTATAGTCAAGCACACCGTTTTTATAATTATATTCAAAATATCACAACGAATTTGAATTAATCAGGATGAAAATCTTCATATTGATTTTTAATAATTCAATTGATATATTTTTATATTTCATCATCATTAATACAGTAAATGTTTTACATAATGTACCTTTTCAAAATCACGTTGATGTATAACAAAAAGAACTGCTCTCTGTGATCCGAAATTTTCAAACGAATTAAAAACACTTTACAACCCAAGAAAGTCTGTTTACAAAATGTATGTGTATATGAATGTTAATAAATTAATAAAATCTCAAATATTATTATCTATATCATTGTTTTCCTTCCTTATAAAATGTAAAAACAAAAGGTATGTAAACAAATGCTAACCCATCACAACAATTGGGAGGTTATAAACAAATAAACAGATTTGTTTACTTACTTTTCTTATCTTCCGCTTTCTTTTGTTTATAATCAACCCATCTCACGTTCAAACGAGGTTCAACTCCCATTTTATTCCCCTTGAATTGGGCATTCGAAGAGCGCGACGCGATGCGCGCGAAAATCCGCGGACGACTGAAGGTGGCGCCAGCGGTCGCCTCAACAACAATTGTCCTCTGTTGCACAACGCGTCAAATAAAACGGCTAAACGCTGCCCGATTATGAATTAAATGCTCACGGTCAAGCAGGGCGATTGCAACGCGATGTAAATTTGCGCGCCAATTCGATGGTCTTACGCGTGAGCGATCCCGCGCACAGCCGCATACGTGTGTGCGCCTGAGTGTTTGCTGCCAAAACAAAGCATCAGACTTGAGTGATAGGAACAGCCGTCAAATGAGTGGCGCGTGAAAAACCGATCGGTCAACATGGACTACTCCGTCATGGGTCACTATGACCCATCGGCCGAGGCAATCATAGCCCCAGCTGAGCACGAATTAATTTGTAAGTAAAACAAGTCGCGGACACCTGTTTCCCATCTTTCCCACGACAGTGCATCAAACCCAACGACCCTGGCTCGATTATCTAACCCGTTATCTCATGTCTTATCTTGCACTCATTTTTTCATTTTGGTTTATGTTTGTGTTTTCAGCCGTATAAAAATCGTCAAGGTCAAAAAAATTTTCAATCTCTTTTTGCCAATTCGCTGCGGATGAATTGCACAATTAACCGAGATGCATTTATTATGCGCATCGATCCGAATCACTTGTTCAAACTTAACCTCTATCTTTGACGAATTTGCAATTTCTTTTTATTTTCGCCTTTTTTTTTAATAACAATGAGAAGAATATGAGGTCAGATGTGAATGTTACTTTAGTCTTGAGAAATTCGGCCCGTTTCAGGTTCAATGAACAGTGTTTGATGTTGATGGTAAGCTTTTGTTATTTTAGTTGTGATGACAGTAAACAAAACCTTGGCTGATATTGAAGTCAAACTAATTGCGCAAATTCGAAACAGGTGTTTCGAAGAAATTATGCCCACCAAATTGTTTGATTATTGCTTTCATTTTTAAATTTTAAATCTTTTACAAGATCTTTTATATCAAAATTAAAAAAAAAACTTAATGAATCTTGGTGTTTCCAATTTCAGGGGAAGAACCAAATTATGATTTAACAGGGGAAGGATTTATGCCAGTGACCGAACATTTTGATCAGGAATATGCAGGAGCTGAATTTCATGAAACGCGAACTCTACTCGCCGATGGAGGAGACAGATTTGGAGTTTCGACAATCACTTTTGATACTATCGAGGAGCTCATGTGGATGGGCAATCAAGGGGTAATTGTCAAACAAAAATGTAAAAGAAAACTTGTGCAATCAAACATTTCCATTTGTTCAACACGTTTGATATTTTAAGGGTCACGCAACGTCTTACTATGGATCAAGTTTACAAAAGTATACGTCATTTCAAGTGCACGCATCACAAGAAATCCGTCACATTCATCCTGTGGATGAGGGTATTTTAGTTTTAACCCAGAGTAATTTACGATTTCAATTACGCCGCGGGATACCCGTTTTTACACACAGGTGAAAGAATTATTTATAACCTTATGAACCGTCGCTATCAACAAATCAAATTTTTTTATTATTAAAATTAATGTTTTTTGGATTGCAATTTATTTTATAGTTCGGCAAACATGAACGACATGCAATGTTTGCTTCAAATCGCTCCTACGAGATTATTGATGGGAGGTCACCAGGATAAAATAATCGACTTTGATCTCACCTCTGGGAAAGAAACAGGATTGGTATGTTTTCAAGTTTTTTTATAGATGAAAAAAAATTATGTAAAATAAATATAAAACATTTAATCGTCAGCTTTATGGTTGTTTTTAAATCGATTACTTTTAATTTGCTTCGAAGATCAATGTTGGTGAAAATGGCTGTGCAATTATGCGCCAGCACAGCAGACTGATTTGCGCAGGAAATCCAGCAGGTCGAATTGATCTGAGGGATCCGACTACTTTATCTATAGAACATTCGATTGATACGCACAGCGGATCCCTAAGCGACTTTGATGTCCAAGGGAATTACCTCGTGACTTGTGGTTTCAGCAACAGGTATGAAAATAACTTGAATTTAATTAATTTACTATAGTATAAAATTAGAAATAAATGTTGAATAAACTTAATTTTCAGTCGTCAAGGACTAACTGTTGATCGTTTCTTAATGGTCTATGACCTGAGACAGATGCGAGCTCTGACCCCAGTTACAACTATGGTCTATCCCCTTCTTCTAAAATTTTTGCCTAGTTACTCGACTCGTGTAGCTGTTGTTTCGCCAATGGGACAACTACAGCTGTTCGACACGATTTATGCTAGTGTTCAACCTTCAATGGCTTGTTTGTATCAGGTACAAAACAAATATTTGAACATAAAAGAGAAATTTGTAAAAAAAATTGAAATCTATTTTTTTGAAAATTGTTTTCAAAATGACGACTTTTTTTATTTTTTCAATCAACTTAGGTTGCAACCGGAGGAGCAGTTGTACTTTCATTCGACGTTTCTCCGACGTCCCAGTGCCTCTGTTTTGGAGATTCTGCTGGGTCTTTGCATCTCATGTCAACAAATAATCCTGAACCGCAATTTAACACATTTTCAAGGTACAATTTTGAAAAGAAATTAAGGAGAATTGTGATGAAATTGACTTCGTAATTAGATTTCATACATTTTTATATTTCCAGGCCAACAGAATTCGCGGACCCTGTTGAAACATTGCAACCAATACCATTCGATGACAATGAAACTCCCTTGAGTGTGATACCAATGATGTACACAGGCCATCCGTTGTTCAGCGATTGGCCGGAAGAATATGTGAAAAAAGTCTACAGGTTCGTTATAAAAATATCTTTAAAAAATTGAATAAAATCATTGAGAGATTAACTTGATTTTGGGTTTTCAGAAAAACTCCTTCCATTGATTCCGAAATTTTGCGCACAATGAAAATGCAGGGAACGATCGGTTATGCCCCCAATCCTCAAGGGTCTCTTAGAAATCAAGTGAGGAAACAATATTCTCCCACTCTTCTTCAATGTTCACATCATAATCCTTACAAATTGTCATAAATGAAAGAAAAAAAAAAGCCGAGAATCAAAAGTCTGACACGAAATGCATCAAACATAATAATCATGACAGTTTGCGCTTCAGTATTGATTCAGATTGCATGGAGTTGAATATTAAGACATTGCTCAAAGTTCTTGTTCTCGAGTGTAAGTGTGATATTGAGAATCCACGGATTCTTTGTCAAAAGTCAATGAAAAGACTGGAAATTATAAAAAAAAGATTGAAAAGTTTGTGATACTGTCCTAGACTACTAGTCGAACAGAAATCAAAGTGAGAAATTTAAAAGTGAGAATCAAGTTCAGCTTTTGTTTGAAAGCCGCAATTAAGGTATTATAGAATTTCATCAACTGAAATTGCTACCAAAGAATCTATAAATCGCGAGACAATTGTAAGATTAATCGATCTCAAGATCAGAACTATTTTTTAAAGTTTGTATTCACATTTTCACAAGATAACGTAAAGTTCATTGTCAGGATCGATCAATCTGGAAGACATACATATTTTAGCATAATGTTAGCTTGAGAGCCACAAAGTTACCTTTATTGTATAACTTAAGTTGTATGTGAAGTTAAATACCAAATAAAGAAATGTTTAGATTTAAGATACTGTCGAACTGGTTTTAATAAGTCAAAAGCGACCCCATTGCGAGCAAATTCACCTCCAGGTATTATTTATTTTCAACGCGCTCATCAGTTCGTCGCGGTCACAGAGTTTGTGCATTCGTCTTGATTGACATCAAATGACCAACAATTAAAAAAAAGGAAAAATAAATAAT
This sequence comes from Trissolcus japonicus, assembly GCA_030522925.1. NCBI lineage: Eukaryota > Metazoa > Arthropoda > Insecta > Hymenoptera > Scelionidae > Trissolcus > Trissolcus japonicus. Next base: position 209,040 of record JAPYZS010000143.1, on the reverse strand, counting down.
ACCTCTTTTGCAGATTCCATACAATCTGGAAAAACGTCGTGGCGTAGTAACTAAGCTATTTCCGGGGGACGCACGATCAAAAAATGACGACGGCGTTCTCGTGCACATACCAAAGCGTTATCGTAAAATCGAGCTCAAATATTCTCGGCTTGGTTATGACGAGTACGACTTCGACCAGTACAATCGAACCAGCTTCTGCGGACTGGAAGCCACTCTTCCAAACAGCTACTGTAACGCCATGCTCCAAGTACGTGTGTGTTCGACTGAAATCAAACAAATTAAAATTATCAACTAAAGTTTAATTTTGCTTTCAGATGCTTTACTATTGTGACCCAGTAAGAGTGACTTTACTCTCACACTCATGTCCAAAAGAATTTTGCCTCTCTTGTGAACTGAGTTTTCTTTTCCACATGCTGGATATATCCAAGGGTTGGCCATGTCAAGCAGCAAATTTTTTACGAGCTTTTAGAACTGTCCCTGAGGCTGCTAGGCTCGGCCTGATTCTAAGCGATTTGCACCCAGAAGCGAAAAGAAAAATCAGTTTGATTGGTCTTATTCAGGTAAAATGAAACTTGATCAAATGTTTGAAAACTATACATGTACTGAAAATTACAAAATCAATTTTACCTTTTCAATTTTAGTAATAGAATAGATAATAAACTAGAACTTATTTATAGTGAGTTGAATTAAATTATTTTATATGAAAACATTTTTTTTAATTGGTTTATATTTATTGTTTTTATTTTTCAGAGTTGGAACAGATTCATCTTGTACCAGATGCACTACGATCTCTTGGAAACTCGCAAAAGGCTGCAAGAAGAGGAAGAAGTAGCTCGTCAGAAATCAGGGCAGAATCACAAGCCGTTTGTGTACAATGAACAAGATTTTCCGTCAATATTGCTCGGCTCTCGGTATAAGGTACAAGAGGAGGAGAGGAAAAAGAGACGGAAACAAGAGGAGGATGGTAAATATATGTGGATCACATCGAAAGGTAAACACAATTCAAGCGAGAATCCTTCCTCTGCGCACTTTTTGTGTTTATTTTTCCTTTTTATCCACAGCCAGGCTTGCGTTCTTTTTGTTTGAATCACCGGTGGAGCCGTATCGCCGAGCATTGGTATTTCAACGAGAGACAAAAATGTTGTTCCGATTTTGTTATTGGTCATTCGATACTTCGACGTTTGATTGAGTAATTAATCATGTTAATTACAATGATCAATCTTGACGCCTGAAAAGATACGGCTCTAAACATGCAGATCCGAAATGATAAGGATTGTGCGATCTCAGCTTATTATCTTTAATTTTTGTTTTTTCTTTTTCCAATGCTAAAATTCATTTTAAAAATTATTTGTTACTTTTTAGCTTGTTTCCTATCACTTTTGCTTTTTTTTTATTTCACAAGTTATATATTGTCCTCTTCTCACGTTTTAAAGTAGAAATTAAAGTAGTAATTGGAACCAGTTGACTAATCTTGTGATTTTTTGTCTGAAATGTTAAAAAGAAACTCATGATTCTCACTTTGTATGTATAATATTTAACACGTATTGATTGAATTTTTTTTCTTGGCATAAAGATAATAGAAAGTCTATAGAAGAAAGTGTAAAACAAGATGAGGAGACGGAAATTAGCAGACTTTTTGGGTCGGAGCAAACTCACATCTATCGTTGCCGAAAGTGCGGTGGGGAAACGTCCAAACAATCTATTACGTTGTTGTGTAATTTAGTTTACCCACAGACAAATACAGGTACAAAATAGTCCATTCCAACTAGTTATTCAATAAAATGAAAATTTGGATAACATTCAAATTGTTTGATTAATTTGTTGTAATGCTATTTAAACAGGACAAGAAATTCCATTCACAAATATCTTGGCTCAGAGTTTGAGGCCTGACAAGTCAACTCCGGCCTGGTGTGAAACGTGCCAAAAGTTTGCTCAGTCTGTTGAAACGAGACAACTCACGAAATTACCTCAGATCCTTGTACTTAATTGCGGACTTGATACTCAGCAGGTAAATTTCATTACTCTAAACTTAATTTTGTCAAAATTACACTACAAAAATACGAACAGTTGATATATTTTTCTATTATCAGGATAAAATATTCTGGCAAAACCAGATGGACATCGTGGTACAAAAAATCTTGAATGGAAAAGATGGTGTAAGTCCTACATCCAGTCCAATCCCAATGGCCATAAAACCTTGTCGGTACGGAGCTAACTGTACCAGAGCCGGTTGTCGATTTAGGCACGTTGGTCGTGATCCAGGTACAACTTTTAACTCAATGTTCAATTTTCAACCTAATAATTCTTAATGATGTTAGACATTTTTTTCTAAAATAACAATTTATTTTTGTAGACACGAATGCAACAACTACTGCAGTTTCTCCAGCGACTACTAAATCAGGCATCCCTCTCAACCACTTGTACTACTACCATTCGTGGATCCCTCACAACATTGAGGTCTCGATTGACTCCAAAGGAGCTTTATCCGTAAACAAATTGGACAAGATCGAGGACGATCCTCCCAGCAAAGAACAAAAAAAACCTGTGGTAGAAAACGGCTCTTCGGAAAACAGCTCCGCAGCTAACCCTGAAGATGAATCTGAACACCAGGAACAAAATGAATCCCGGACGGAAAAACCGATGCAAAAGCTGTACTACAGTCTCAGTGCTGTTGTATGCTACATCGATGACAAAAATGACGATCGCAGAAATTTGGTCTCTCTCATCAAAGTTGGACCTAATTATCACGAGAAATTGTCCGGGAGCGCTGTTTCGCAGTGGTATATTTTCAACGATTTTAGGTAAATCTTTTAAAGATTAACGGAAACAAAATATGGGATATGTAAATTGTTGGTTCTAACTATAAGTTTCATTTTGTTTGTGCAGTATTTCGCCTGTTACACCACAAGAAGCAGTTTGGTTCAATCTCGATTGGAAAGTTCCTTGCGTACTAACTTATACCGTTGTTCCGTCGCCGGAACCTTTGGAGGTCGTTTCACCGCTGACTTACGATGTGTTTGGCGAAGACAAATGTATTGCCCGTAGTGGGGGCACCAGGGGTATAACTTTTACGCCTTTAACTTCAGATGAGATGCCGAAAAAAGGTAAATAACAAAATAACCAGATTCAGCCAGACTGAATCCATATTTTTAATATCTTGAATGTTCCGTTTATAACACTCACGTTTTACAATTTTTATAGGGGATCTAGTAGGGATTGACGCAGAGTTTGTGACGCTAAATCAAGAAGAGGCTGAACTCAGAAGCGATGGAAAGATGTCAACCATCAAACCAAGTCACATGTCTGTTGCCAGAATTACATGCATCAGAGGGTGAGATTTTGAATGTTTCAAATTAGAGGAAAATTGATAAACAAACGGTCTTGCTTTATCGAATAAAAATTTTCGAATTGCAGACAAGGTCCCTTAGAAGGAACTCCTTTTATTGATGATTACATCAGTACTCAAGAGCAGGTAGTCGATTACTTAACCAAATTCAGCGGCATACAACCAGGAGACTTAGATGCTAACTTCAGTAGCAAACATCTCACGACTTTGAAGTCGACTTACTTAAAGTTAAGATTCTTGGTAGACAATGGTATCATATTTGTCGGCCATGGTCTCAAAAATGATTTCAGGTATGCTTGAAAAATATAAAACGAAAGTGATACGATAAAATGAAAATTAATCAAAGTAGCAATTAATCCTTCGTTTAAACTAAATAATTTGTGAATAATTTTTGATTCAGGGTCATCAACCTTGTCGTACCTCAGGAACAAATCATCGACACTGTTCTGTTATTCCATTTGCCACATCACCGAATGGTTTCACTAAGATTTTTGACTTGGCACTTCCTAGGTAAAAAAATCCAATCCGAGACGCACGATTCTACCGAAGATGCACGTGCGGCTCTCGACCTTTATCACAAGTACAAAGAATTGAAAGAAAATGGTACATTAACGGAAAGCATCAAAGAATTGTACAGTGTTGGTACTCAGCACCAATGGAAGGTAATTAGATAATTCTAATACTAATTTTAATTTAATTCTTTTTTATAGTTTGTTTAAATAAATTAATTGAATTTTATTGTTTTCAGGTACCAGACAGTTGATACAGAAATGAATCAGGCGAATTGAGATCTTAGGGTGATTCAAACGGGTTTGGCGACCTGTGAAATAACAGTGAATAAAAATCAAGTAATCAATCGCCTAACCGTTTACCAAACTAAAAAATTGCTTTTTTCAATAAATCACTATTTAATTTAAAATCAGTACATTATAATGTACTTTTAAAATTCGATTGTAAATCAATTTGTAAATTAATGTGTAAATCTTATTTTCAATGTTTCTTCTTTTCGGAACGGATTCTTTCAGTTTAATCTCTATATTTGTCTTTTAATTGTAATATTGTAACTGTATTTTTTTTGTAAAATTTGTAATTTAAATTTGGCAACAAAATTTAATATATTTTCGCAGAGTTTTATCAGTGTTGAGTTCTACGTTTTTTTGGCATAATTAATAATGGTGATTAATTGAAAAAAGACAACAATGAATGTTTGACCTTTGAATTGTAGTTAACTGATCTCTATATTTTCAATCAATTTTACAAATCGATCAAATGTTTTAAAAGGAACGTCTGGTTGTTTACCAGACAGTTTTACGGGTAATAACTGTCGACCTTTTTTAGCTATTTATGTCTTACAAGAATGGATCGTGTTCAATTTATTATTATTTTCTGGTAAAGCACAGCGGTACGTTTTCAATTCATTTGACTCCTTCGATTTTTTAATGTCATTTTCCCAATCGTACGTTTTTATTATTAATTTTGCAAGCTTCAATTAATGAATATTCTTGATCAATTTTATAATTTTTTAAGTAAATAATCAGCATAAGCTTCCACTATAATATACCTGCTGTGATTATTTCCATTCAGCGTCTACACCGAAACGTGTACAATTTTTGTATATTCACCATTTATGTTACTTATTATTTTTTCTTTACAAAGTACCTATCAATCAATAAAAAAAGCGTATGTATTCCAATTTGTGTGTTTTTTTTTGGAGTAACAGTTTTAGGCATATAATAATGTTTATTTTTTCAATGTACTGAACTTTTGTGTAAAATAATTAGAAAATTGTACGTACATGTAAAAGTGTAAAGAATTGATTTGGAACGAAACGTTGAACTCGATGTTGAAAATTAAAATTAATGTTATGAATATAGAAATGCGACTTTTAAATCTACATAAGTGTAATAACATAATTGTGTACATGTGTCACAAGAACGGAAACTTTTCAATTTATATTTTTGCATTTGCATAAATATCAAAAATAATTTTTGTTCCGTAATTTTCTGTACCAAATTTCTTAAAAAATTATATACATTTACTTTTTCATCACTAAAAAATGTAAGTTGAAAAGTGATTGAAATTGAAAAACCCGTTGATGATTGTAAAACATATTCTAGATTATTTTTATACAAACTTTTTGAGGGGAAAAACGAGATTATACAACACAAAATAAGACATGTACATATATTTTCGGATTGTCCATTTGTTTTTTCAATATTTTTCTCTTAATAAAAGAAAAGTACTTATACCCAAGAATAATTCACAACCTGAGAGGTCGACAGAACACGTCGTCGTGGAAAAGCATTTTTGTATCTGTTATTTGTTAATAACTGAATGTGATTTTTTTTCAATAAAAAACTAATAAATATATAAATACTTTTTTCATTGAACTGTTTCAAAAATATATAATTATATATTTTATGATTAAATTAAATTAAACAAAAATATATAATTTTCATTTTTAATAATATATCAAAATCTTCCCGCCTTCAGAGTAGATGCAAAATTTTAAATTAGTATTATCCATCTCTCTCTACCGTTTGCAGAGGAACAGAGTTAGCAACAGCGAAAACGACGCGCTTGACGTGTCACGGGTCTCAAAAATGTGGCAACCGTGTTGTGCTTGCGAGGTGTTAAATCCATAAATCACTACCAACAACTTTGACTCCTGTTTCCTGACCAGTAAATTTTCTAAATCAAATGTGCCTACCTGAAACAAAGTGAGGGAACAAAGCGTGTTCATCAGGATGCACATAATTTGAGATAAACTTGTTTTTCATCTTAAGGGTCCAGTGTTGAATGGTTTGTTTGGGTAGTCGAGGGAGAGAAAAGCGTTTGCCGAGTCCTGTCAAATAATGTGAGTCGCGTCGTTTTTGTCAAACAGTGCCATCACCCCCGGGAGAATCTTTTTTATACGTTTTATAAATTGGAAAAACTTGTCTGAAGATTTTCAACATGTCGACTCCCGAATCTGCGGTTCTTTTTGCCAAATTGGAAGCTTTAAAAGATATAAGGTATGATTTTATATTTTTTTGATTATATTTATTATACTCTTTTCGACTTTTTTATATTTCATTTCTCCTTTCTTTGACATTACAATTGTGTTTTTTTCTTTTGTAATCAAACCGGATATTTGAGATTTTCTTGCGTTAACAACATTAAATTATTAGATCCAAAACTATTCAACTGGAAAAAATCAAACAAAGAATAGTACAAGAAGTCGAGCAGACCGAGGTGGAGGACAAATGTCTGACGGAATACAAACAGGAGATGGATCTGCTGATGCAGGAAAAGATGGCCCATGTTGAAGAACTTCGACAAATTCATGCCGACATCAATGCCGTATGTTTTAAAACCATTTTTCATATGGATTTAAGTCGAATAAATAATAAATATTTTGACAATCGTCATTGATTAACTTTTTCTTTTCACTTACAGATGGAATCTGTCATCAAACAAGCTGAAGATGCGCGAAACAGAGCCCGAGAAACTGCGAAACTCATTCATAATAACGATTATCAGCCGTTGAAACATGACATTGATCGTATGAGAAGAGAATATTTGGGCCTCGAACGTCTACCCGAATTATATGAGACTGATGCTGATCTCATCTCTCCAGAGTAAGTGCAAAATTATTTTTCCAACTTACAAATATTAAAAATAAACTGTAAGGACAAATTTAACTTGAAAGTTTTTCCCAAGTGTTTTCAGATGTATTTTACGATACAAATTGAATATGTAAAGTTATTGCAATGTAACATGTTTTGTTTCGATTCTACAGTTACTTTGATAGACCGGTGCAAAAGACTGAATGGAGAGTAGACGTACGTGGTGAAGACCTACTTCCGCCCATGAATATGCATCATCCAGGACATCCAGGAAGCAACGCATTCCTGGCCCCACAACCTTTGCAGGGACCGAGCAAAGCTGAACCTCGGCCCCTGCCTCCTGCTCCTGGCGCGCCAGCTCCAACATTTAGGTACAACAATAATTTGTATGTTTGCATTTCAATTTTTCCATTACTTTAAAACCAGTTAGTTGTTAATTATCGTTCAATTTTTATTCACTTTTCAGACAACAACCCCCTCCGATGAAATCTTGTCTCTCGTGCCATCAGCAGATCCACAGAAACGCCCCGATCTGTCCCCTCTGCAAAGCTAAATCTCGCTCTCGCAATCCGAAGAAGCCAAAGAAAAAAGATTAATCGGTTCTGGTTAACTGAGAAATGATCTTTGATCTTACTGTTCCATTTAAAGTTGCAATTTTGTTAAAGAATTGAATTTGAGATTTTTCTGAAAATTGTGATGATTCAATTCAGTGGCGAAAATTGGACCAACTTGAATATTCTTCCGACATAAATCGGTACTTCAAACTCTTCCATTAACCATATAGTTTAAGGAGATCTTCCACTCTGTATAACTAGTATTTTAATTTTACGTGTAGAGATCAACGTAGAACTGATTGTTGTATTGAAATCAAAATAATTTAAGAACATTCCACAGGACCAAGTTCTTAGAAACTGAGTATTAATTTATAACCATGCAATGATATATTTCGGAACATCTTGTGAAACGAAAAATACTAATGTATTTTATATTGTTTATCGCATAAAATTATTTACATTACGAGTGATTATTGTTGAATCGTTAGTCTATAATTATCGCGACTTGTATTCTATCGCGATTATGTTTTAAAATCTGTGAAAACATGTTCTTGTGAAAATGTCACGCCAAATTTCTAACAGCCCACTTTCAAGTGTGACAGCGTAAGCTGGTTCAGTGACATTGACGCGAGCTTTATTTTAAGTGCCGCGAAACTAATAAAACAGCGCACAGCGGCCAAATCAAATGAAACTTTTATCCGTGTAATTTTAAAACTTTTTTAACTTTGAATGAATAAAGCTAATTTACAAAAATGAATATAGACATTTCAAAGTGGTACATTATTTTCTCTTTGAAAAATGTTTGATTTGTTACTGAATAAAGTGTCATAGCTGTGATTTCATCAATACTTTTTTAATTTAATTTTTTTATTCTAATTAATTTTTTTTTTAAATTGTTATTAATTGAGTCGAAAAATGAAAAAAAAACGAGCATTAAAATCAGAACACAAAAGTTCATATTTATTTTGAGAAATAAATGGAAGATCTAAATTCAAAACAAAATTCTCAAAGTGATTAATTTTGTTGTTATTATTTTTAAATAAAAATTTATTGACCCACGATTTAGATTTAATAACGCAATAAATAACTCACTTTTGATAATATATCTCACGATGTAATCCGATTGACTGTTTTTCATCTAATTTTTCCATTGTTGAGGATTTATTATGTTAGACAAAACTAACCTCGATTTTTTACGCCACTTGATTCATTTTTTTTTTCACCTTTCACTTATTCACGATTGACTTTTATGCGTTTCTAAGCTAAATCACGAAATAAGATCCTATAAAACACTCCGAAATACAAGAAACGAACGCGCGCGAAGCAATATTGTGCGAAACGGACGACGAACTGGACGCCATCTTGATTCGCAACATTCCGCTTGTTCCGCAGAACCGAACAACTGAACTGCGCGTGCGTGGGCGTCTAATTTATCATCCATTGCACGGTGCAAGCAAATTATTTTACATTTTCAGTTGTGCAATCGTGTAAGGTTCATTTTGATTCAAATTGTCGTCACACTGCACTTGTTATAACTTGTCGGTTAACATTCGCGCGGTAAAACTACCATGGTCCATTCGACAAGATGGCGGTGCTGTCTCGTCTAGTCTCTAGTTCGCAGATTCCTTCAGCTTCGCGCGCGAGCTGTCTTTGCTGTTCATAGTGCTCTAGAAGTTCTGTTTATTTGTGTTTTAGCTTGAAAACGTGGAAACGCTATAAAAGTGAATCGTGAAAAAGTGAAAAGTGAGAATAGAAAATGTGTGAATATGTGTGAAGTGAAGTGAATGTGTAAAGTGCTATAAACCGTTTGGGGCAGTTTTTTTTCAAGATGGCTTTTGTAAACAACAAACGAAAGAGTTCGTTCATCAGAACCGAGTCATTGACCTTTGATGTCGTTAGATCAACACCGAGTGAGTCAATAAATTATTTTATATTAAATAACAATTATCGCTGCTTTGAAAATACGTCGTTTCGATTTTTTGTACATTGGAATTATAATTGTTAGTCAGGTTTCTTTATTCTTAGAATATGCGAATTTATTGTTTACGATTGTTATGGTTGCAGTTGTTGATGTTATTTATAATTGACGATAAAGATTTCAAATCATTGTTTATTTATAAGGTTAAGAATGTTTTAAAACTAAACGAAAATTATGTCGTTTTAAATTTGATTGGTTGCTACCACTGAGTAACCGTCAAAAACAAAACTCGTCTCAATACATACGTAAAAAGAAATTTAAATGATATAAAAGTTTTTTAACCGAAAATTGCTTTTACTTTCAAAATCGAGCGTTTGGTGTTGTAGGTGGCATTTCTGTAGACATTTTAGACGTGCACTCAAAAGTTTTAACGTCGTTTGTCAAAAAGGCACTTTTTAACAAACATAAATGCAAAAATTACTGCGTATGTTTAATTTATCGTAAACTAATAAAAGTAAGTATTACAGGAAAAGTTGATTAATCTTTTTAATGAAATACGTGTTTTGTATTTACATGTTAATCGTTTATTGCTTAACAACTACAAAATAAATACAATTCAATCTAAATCTTTCGTGTAATGTCTCCAGTTTGAACCAAGTAACGTATAACCTTTTGCAAACAATGCACAAAATAGTCATTTGGAAGAATCATAATATTGAACATAAGATTTTATTAATTATTATTTCATAACAATTTCAAGTCCTTATAACCACAGACACATAACTTGGAATGTTTTCATTTACGTCGCTGTCTAATTTTTTGCTCTTATAATATTTTAAAAACAAAAAATCGTCAATCAAATACAACTTCAAGTTGACATCGAGAAGAAAATTAGCCCAACGAAATACTGGAAAGGCATTCAGATTTACAACAATATTTCTGAAAACAGAACACTCACACTTGTCCATAATTGACCAATCTGTCGCACAAATTTCAGACGCTGTATTTATTTCTTTATGTTTTTTCTAAGTACTCAGCACTCTTAATTCGTATTGCCTATCAATTGCAATAGTTAACTTTTTTTATTTTTTTGACATCAAAATTAAAATCAACGGATGAATATTCCCTGTGACATAATGAGCACAACTGAACGAAGGTTCTTCAAAAGCTTCTACAAGAATGAAAATTAGCTTCACGCTAAGCTCAGCTTGGTTTTATTGCCTAGTTTATAATTCAGTGTGCAATAACAATGTTTTTCATGAACATCATAATTCCACGTGCACGTAAGCTGCCACCATTTTAACATGTTTGATATATCTTTGTTTATAGACTGTCAATGATTACATGATTCAACAAGGTACAATCTCTATTTTGAGTATGCATCTCTCAATTTCCGTTCACAATTTTTTTACAATGATGTGTTTTTTATTGCATTCATTCAAAAATAGTTTGTCAGTTCAACGATGAACATTTTTTTCTATTTTGCAATAAATATGATAAAATATGTTTTCGAAGCGTTTACGTACATATACATATATTTTTTTCTTCTTGTAATTATGTTTATTTCGTTTCAGATAAAATGATACGAAAATAACATTACAACTATGTTGGATAGCATTTTTGTACTGGATGAGAAAAGAATAAGAATCCTCTGTCATTTGATCAAAAAAGGGCATCAAAAATATTGAAAGGAAAAAGTTTTTCTTATCAATCGCTCATCCCAATTTTTTGAACTTTTGTTTCAGAATCAAAACTAGTCTCGGCGAGTCAAATGGTGGAAAATTTGGAATCAAACCATTTGATAAAGTTAAATTAACAAATTTTTTAATTAAAACAAAAATTAAGGAAACCTTGGATAGAAAATAAATAGATACAAAATTTGTATAAAACTAGCAACTTAAAAGTATAAGTTTGATTTTTAGCACAGTAAAACGAATAGGAACTCAGTTTAAGATTCATCAATATTCGTCACATTAGAATTTGTCTAACATTCGATCACATAATTATCATGAAGGCAAGTTGAACGATCTATTACTCATAAAATTAAAGGATACACTGTTGTCCAGTTTGACTCACTAAGATTCGTATTTACAGTTATGACTATTTAAACCCTAAAATTGTCAACACAATTTTCGCGTCATGGAACATCAAAATGATTTTAAACGTATATAAGTTCTGTAATCATCTCTAACATTTTTGTTTAATAATCATGTTGAATATTAACATAAATCAAATCAAAATACTTTTATAATATAGTAAAACCATGATTACAGTTTTAAGAATTTTCAACATTCATCGGCCGACAATCATAACTCATAACCTAACAATTTGATTGATTTAAAATAAAGAAACAAATTTTTTTTTCGCAATTAAAAGTCGATAGCAAGGATGCGGCTTGTTCTACAAGTCATCATTTAGTGTGGATTCCTGGCCGGAATTGGAGGTCCGCCTGTTCTTGCAGGAATGGGCGGCGGGGCTTTGGTCGGCAAGGCCGGTGGCGGATGTTGTGGGGGAGGTGCCGTCTGTCTGTGAGGCAAGGGCGGCGGCACCGAGCCAGGCATTTTCTTCGGACTGTCATGGTAATCTTCAGGTCGCGGTAACGGAGGAGGAGGTCGGTTTGGAGCTGGATTATGTGTCTCTTCTAGTATTTCCTCGTAAATTGCTGATTCTGGAGACAATCTGGGAAAGAGAAACAAGGTGAAAATTTGCGAGAAACATAAAAAATGTATAACAAATCGTATCTAAAATTATAAAACGAGAATTAAAAAATTCCATGAATAAAATATTGTAAAATTAAACTTATTATTGAATAGGAATAATATATTTACTCTTTTTCATCCGTTTTATCCTCATCCGGACTAAGAAAAAGGTTAAACAAAAGAATTAATTTTTTAATTGTACATTAAATCATTATAATTTTTTGATATGAAAAAATGTGGTATTTACATTTGTTCCTCTTCCTCGGATTCGTTAACACTAAATCAAAAAGAAAAAACATTTTCTTATTTGTTATGACTGAATCTTAACTAACTTTTCTCCTATTTTAGAACTAGATTTTAACTAAGCAACTACATAATTTATCAATTTGTATTTTGTGCATTTACATTGAAGACATTTCTTCCTCTTCTTCAACTTTGGTAGGACTGTACAAAAGAACAAAATTAAGGGACCTTAACAATCAATTTAAAAATATAAAAAGATCTACCAAATGTTACAATAAAATTAATATTTACGTTGTAATCTCAGCTTCATCCTCGCTAGAACTATAATTCGAAATATTCTCAGTTCAGAACTCTTCAAATTCTGCCTTCATCCTTAACTTTATCTCGTTAGAAAAGAAGGTTACCTTTTTATTCTGTCCTCTTCGACGTTTCTATTAATTGGTGTGAACTGGTTAGGCAAGATACTAATAACTCCAGCCCTGGGTCCCTGTCGGCGTTCAGTAGCTGGACTCTTGGGTGGGGCAGGTCTTCCAGGAGGCGCAGGTCGCGGCGGTGGCGGTCCCAAGCTCGGGCTTGCTCGACCCGAGTTTGGAGCGTCGTTAATCTCTAATCGCTCAAACTCCTCGCTCGAGATAGCAATGGGAGAATTCTCGTCGAACTGCGGGATAGTCGTGTTGCTGCACAAGTCGATTTCTTTTTCTATGAGCTTGACCCAATCGGGGGACTTGAGCACCAGCTTAAGCGACTGTCCGCAGACGCGCGTCTTGCCCTTGCGAACCGCCGCCAGCGCGCACTGACCGTCCCTGAAGGTCACCCAGATGGTCTCGCCGACGAAACGCACCAAGATCACCTCGCCGATCTGCGACAAATCTTGCAGCAGCGCCATCATGAAATTGTCGTCGAAATTGTTGTCCGCCTCGTCGCTCTCGTCTTCTGCTTTCACCACGATCGTGCCGTCTGGTGGACCGAGGTCTTGGATCACCTCGCGAAACACCCGCTCACGCTTCTCCTCGTTCACTCGGTGAACGTCGATGTCAATCACGGCTATCACGGGTCTGTGATCGCTTTGTTTCAGCTCAGCACGACCGTAGTAGATTAGCTGGCCGGAGTTCCAATCTGACGGAGAATCTACAAAATTGGTTCATCACATTTTGAGAAACTTGTCCACATGTTATATTTTCTTGGATTTATTTTTATGTGAATCATTCTTAATACCAATTCCTGGAATTTGTTTCCGTCTTTTCCACAAAATTCTATCGGTCCAAGCAGGTTGTCGACATTTTTCACTGGTGTCATAATCATCGGAAAATAGATCATATTTGTACGTGGGAGCAAAATTTATCGGGCCCTCGATAAAGTTTTTGAAAACGTTTCCTTGTTCCTGTTGATTCTAAAACAGTAAAAGAATGTTTTCAATAAACCTGTTCTGTTCATCGAACATTTTACCGAACGCAAGTGAAACCTTCGAAGAATCTCACCTTCAATTGATCGTACTGCAAAATCTGGTCGATCTCATTACGCTTGATCATCTCCTTCATTTCGTCCTTATCCATGTCGACTCTGTAATTGAAATCGCCGCACCAAAACACGTAATCGTGGGTGTTGAGCGTTCTTCCCATGGGGAAGGCAATTTTCCTAGTGATCTCCGCGTAATCGGCGTTTCGTTCGTTGACTTGCGACTGACCTGCGGCGAAGTGCGCGCAAACGAAACAGAACGAGGTAGAGTAGAGGACGCATCTAATGGCGGCAGCACCTTTGTTACCCGTGGCGCCACCTAGACCGGTTTTTACACAGTCGATGGCCACGTCACGCAGGAAAGGAGCGTGTTCAGGTCGGACGAAGAGGTACAGGCAAACCCCGACCAATTGTTGGTAAGTGATGAGCACATAGTCGGTGTCACGGGACAGGACCTTCTGCAGCTCCTCGGCCCAAGCTTTGGCGTTGTCGGAACTCGCCGCCATGATATTGCTGGCATTTAAGTCGACAATCTCCTCGAAGCCGATTGCGTAGATGTCAGCTGGGACGCCATCGTATTCTGTACACACTAGGTCTAAAAGCAAAGATCAAGTTAACAATTTTGGAAAAAACATGTTTGATTGTTGCAGTTGATTTATTTTCTGCAATGATACTAACTGGTGTCATTTCTGGGAGCGTCAATCAACCAGTCGGAGAGGGAGACGTCTTTGTAAACTACACTTCTAAAGTGTTTCCCTCCGTTGACATTGTAAGTTCCCACGCAAACCCTCAGCTTCATCACGTCCACATATTCGTTGTACCTTTTGCACATCTCTCGAAGGACACTGGGTGGGGCATGCAACATGTTCGAGGGTAACAGAAGTCGCGCCCTGTCAGCCAGTTCCGTGTTCAAGGTGGAGCCTAGGAGCAGAACGTCGATCGCCTCTTGTTTGCTCGAGTCGAGCAAATTGTTCTGGATGGTCCTAGCAGCAGACCTTGCCCCGTCCATCAGCTTTCCGCCGGCACTGGAGCTCCCCTGAATCGCGCCAGTGCCGGCGTAAATTTTGCTCACTTCGTTGCCGTTGTTGATCCACATCTGACGGAACACTTCCTCGAACCTAGACATCATCTGGGCCTTCTCGTGTAGTTTCAAAAGCACCAGCTGCTTGTTGAGAATTTCCAAGGCGAAGAACGTCTGCACGCAATTCGTTCGGTCAAGGCAGTCCAAACAGTTGGTCCTGATCGTGCCCTTCTGCTCGTACACTACGTTGCTACCCACAGCGTAGAAGAGCGAGAACGCCTCCAGGAATTTGTCAACTTTGGCTTTGAGTTTTGAGAGGTTCTTCACGTTGCCGCCGCGACATTCTTGGTGATAGTCGAACAGGACATGAGGGACGTCCGTGTGCTTTGAACTGCCATGATGGCTCTGGAAAAGCTGCGAAAGCATCGCTTCGCCTTCCTTACTTCCGATCATGCTCGAACCCAAAAGGTTCACGATCACTTGACGACCATATCGGCTTTTGATCATATCCAGGTGGCGCTCGAAGGA
The DNA here is from genome assembly GCA_030522925.1 of Trissolcus japonicus. Classification (NCBI taxonomy): domain Eukaryota; kingdom Metazoa; phylum Arthropoda; class Insecta; order Hymenoptera; family Scelionidae; genus Trissolcus; species Trissolcus japonicus. Next base: position 193,668 of record JAPYZS010000143.1, on the reverse strand, counting down.
GGGAGCCGAGGTCTCGAATCCTCGTGAGATTTTGATCTTGTGGGAACCCACGTTGATCCCAGGCTGCTCGAAAAAGAGGGGGACCGAACCTCGGGTCTGCACATACGAGGTGACTTCATTGTCCAGATAGATGACCTGCTCGGTCTCTACGAAGTTTGCTACGTGGCCGTCATCGTTTGTCCCACGAACGTTGAATCTAAATTTTAAACATACAAATTGCGCTTTGTATTTTTATTTTATTAGTTATAGATTGGTTTAGACTTTGAGTCGAGATTTTGACTTCGACCGTACCTCGTGCCAGCTCTCTCACAACTCAACCTAGATATGACGACAGCTTTGGCCTGTCTAGCTCCAACGTATACTGTTCTTATTTCTACGCTGCCGCACATGGCCTTCAGCAACCATTGACTGGTATTCACGCCGTATCTTAATAGGTGGATATGTAACATGCGATTCCTAAAAAGGACAATTGGACTTTTATTAACGAAAGTTCTATTTTATTCACTATAATTTTGTTTTTGTTATTATTTTCAACCAACCAAAAGAATCTGTTGTCTGTGATTCTGGATCTGCATCGTCTCTGAGCACTCAGGGTTATGTCCAAAGATTCGTGATTTGCGGCAGACCATGAAAAATAAAAGGTACCTGCAATGGCACAAAAAATTAGATCATCACAAATGGAAAACAATGAACAAAATGGGTGTAGTTAAATTTAGCATACCTGAATTTAAAACTTTGCGAACTTCTCCAATTCGGTCTTCGTTGGACTGGACGTAATGCAGTGGTACAAATTGTGTCTGTGTGATTCTAAACACTTCGGATTCACCGATTTTGCCCACCGAGAAGCATCCTGTCACGAGCACTAAGTACAGCAGTGTGTTCTCCCCGGCATTCAGCTGCAAAACTCCCAAACATCCATAAGCATCCAACAGTTTTGAGTATTGCGGTTTTAAAGATTCGGTTTCCTGAGAAGCTGAAAGAAAAAATTTTTGAATCAGTAGAAATTTTAATTCATTTGAATTTCATTTTTAATTTGATAAATATTATTATATTATGTTAATGTTTCCGTTTTTTATTTTCGATTTTTGAAAACTAAATATTTTCATTATTAAAAAATTTTGCAAATTAAAGATGAATTAGCCAGTGGAATTTGGTTTTATGTAACTAAAAATTTTGATTAGGATATCTAACTGTAGAACGTACACTTTATAAATAGAAACTGGGCAGTAAATGATATTCAATTAGTTTATCGTGTATGACACACCTTATGTTTGATTTAAAATCACGAAGTGCAATAATAATTTACAAGTATGAATATTTACAGTATGAATATTTACAATACATACAATTTAATATTTACAATACATTATTCCAATAAACCTTCATTGAGATAAATTCTCTGTAATAAAATTTTTCCAAATAAGAAAATAATTAAACGCAAACTAAAACATAATTATAAACAAATTAACAATGACAATATAAAATAAGTATTAAAAATAATTGTAAAGTAATAAAATTTGTACAACAAAATTTAAAAATAATTCTTGATGAAATTTAAATTAAAATTAAGAGCAAAGTTTTTGATTAAAAAACAAAGTAAAAAAAATACTAACAACCAATAACAATGAAAATCTCTCAAAAATGTCAAACGTCAGCTGTTTGTTTTTTCACAACAATGTAAGTGTCAAAATCTAACCTTGAGAGATCTGTCAAAAAAAAATATTGTCTAAAAAAAAGCTTAGAATCGATCGATGGGCAATGATCGCAGCCTAATTTTGGTACCGTAAGGACACGAATTTGGTTGGGACTCACAGAGAACGGCGACCGCTTGCGACTCGAAGAGGACGGTGTCTTTGCGGTTGCGCTGCTCGAGGATGATTGAGTGCGGGCTCGGTGGTTTCAACTTTTCGTAAACACGAAATCCCTTGCCCATCGCCATCCTGAAGGATTCTGTGGTTCTCGCGCGCTCGAGAGGTTACGCCGACACGTCTGCGTCGCAGGTGCACGGACCTTCGATACTGACAGCAGCCAGGCAATCGTCATGCGTCGCTGTCAAGGTCGCTTTCACGATCCTCGTTTCGGACCATCGACGGAACCGGAGATGTCGCTTTGGCTTTTCAACTTCGTCGCGCGGATCCTGCCACGGTCAATTTCTCACCACCACTGGCTGCTCGTCGATAAAAATCCCCCCACGATTCACCGCGCATCTATCAAACGCGCCAATTTTAAATCCGAGTTAAAATTCGCAAGCTGAAACAGATTAGACTTTAAACTTGAACTTAAACGAACCGAAGATAAAAAATAATTCATCAAAAGAAACAATGAAAATAAAGGATAATAAACATTAATAGAAGCTTAAAAGTTGAATCATGTGACACTGAATCAATGTTGAAAATTAATTCAAGGGTGGAATGAAATGTTAACGAACTGTTTACAACCGAAACACAATATTTATTCATTACAGTTTTAAATAACATAATCGATATGGTACCGACCTATTTTATAATTAATTACTGATTAACAAAAAATTCACAAGAATTGAAAGAAGAAAATTTTGCAAAAACAAACCAGAAATCAAATTCCTAATGCATTCATTCACAGCTCTGTAAATTTTAAAATCCTACTAATATCATTTTTTTCGAGTTACTTCGATGTTTATCCGATCCTCACGAAATAACAATTTTTGGTCGTCCTTATAGCATTGTAAGCTGGATGTTTTCTTCTGATGCACATATAGATAAATAATAATCAATGAAAACAATCGCCTTTTAAAATAATATCGTTTGCGAATTTCGCGTCCTTCTACCACTAATTGTTCATATCTTCTATTCAATATCTACGTGATCGCGCTCAAATCTCAGATACATTGTATAAAAGAACCAAAATTTTGAGAAAAACAACGATATCCTCTTCAGAACATAGTTGTACATAAGTTGTGATGTGAATCAGCTAAAGTCGATAGATCAAGTCTGAAACTACACCCCGAAGATAAAATTTATGTTCGAACAAAATTTTTCAAAACCATATTATAATCGCTAAGGTGTTTCAAAGTCGAAACATTTATCAGACAATCAACAATTTTCAACTTTTTGTTGTGCTCAGTATTGTGAGACATGATCCATCGATTCAATTTTTGTTAACTGCTAATTAGAAAAATCTCACACATCCTTTTGTAGTAATCTTAGATTAATTTTTATTTATATTTACAATTCTAGCGTCGTTTGTTAATACCTGATACGTTTTTGTGGGAACTTCGTTAGGGTTACAATTTTGTTAATAGAGTTATAGCGAAGTTTAATTGGTAGAAAATGAAAATAAAAAAATAAGAGAACGTCCAACAAGCCTGTCGATTATTCACGGACAGGCGTTTACACATTGTTAAATGCTCGACATTCTAAACGCTCTAGCACGCTAAATACGAAACAGTATCTCATCGTACTTAAAAATTACAAACGTTGCAAAAAACCACCTTTTTGCTATGAAATTGCCTACCTATTTACAGAATTACGAGCTGATTATCAAATAACTCCTGTTGGTTACAATTTGTCTACACTCCGTTTGTACTGTGTCGGAAAAAACATACTGACAATTTTTATTCTTACAAATTCATTGCAAAACGTTTCCCGAATTGATTCAGAGTTTAATTTCCATTTGTTATAAATAAAAAGAAAAGATTAAGTACGATTGAGGGTAATAGAATGGAACTAGTCAGCAAAATATTTGTACTTGGAAATTGTGAATCTTGAAGTGAACGCAGATGAAGTGATTGTTACAAATTGAACGGCACAATATACAATCGAAGTTTTGAATTCATTAAAATATCTAGGGATAAAAGCTGTGGAACTGGTAAAAGGCTTTCTGTACAATCACTGGGAACTGAGAGAGGCCATTATTGATCGAACAATTCCTCGTTTCACACCTCGAGAAAATCTTTTAGCAGTGTTACGCGACGTTTCTCCGCGATGTCCATCTGATTTTCTAGATCGCCACGATCTGTCGTCTCAGCTCGCTCTATTTTCCATGACAGATTTTCAATTTCCGCTTCGAGTTGAGCTTGTTGGTATTCAAACTAAGAAACAAAAATATATAATTTTAATTTTGCATTCTATTTTTTTTTCATTTTCGTTTCTGTACATTATTTATTCAAATTACCAGTTCTTTACGAGGTCCTGGGTCCAAGTAGTAAGCATATGGATAAGTATACTGAAGAGTATAACGACAACGGGCCAACAATGACGCAGCTTCAAACAAATGTTGCCAGTCGATCCAAGTACCACTTGCGTCCATTACTTTTTTATCAATACGCATCTTTATAGCTTCGAGGGTTTGCTCCTCCAGCTTCAAAGATTTGCTGTGATTTTCCCACTGAAATTTTTTATGAATTGAAATTAATAACAATCAAATGCAAAAAAAAAATCTAATTGATTTTGATCAATTAATATAATCTTTACCCTTTCATAATAATGGAGGTACTTTTTCAATGCTTCTCTAGCTTGGGCATGTACGCTCTCATGAGCAATGTTAGGGTTTTCCTTGTACCGAGAACATTCATAATATTCGCTACCATGAGTCCTCCAATCGCCCAGACACATCCAGCAAAATTCATGTTTGCAATTGTAACACTGCATGTGATTGCATCCACCATTTTTTTCTATACATATGTGACATTTTGGACACTGAAATAAAAACGAGAAAAGTAATTAAAATCGTTCCACAGTAGGTAACATAATAAAAACAATCGTCGGCACAAAAATAATCAGATAAATATTTGTGCTAAAAACCCAAACCTACATCTTTGGTATGAGCACTGATATAATTAGCAGTTTCAGAATCATCGGCGCATTTTGTGAGCCACTTTTTGATTGTACTACAATCGGTTGGTGCGTGATAGTCCATGCCACAGCGAAAACTACAACAATAAAAATTGTATTCCCCATCCTATTCCGTGATGTTTTAGAATGTCTCGAATAATTCGGGATAAACCATCTTAGATCATTACCAAAACACAGTTTTGCACGATGAACACAAGACCCTTTTGGCACGTAACTCTTTTGATCTCATAATGATTTGGCAATTAGGACCGGGGCAAAATCTTAACTGTGGGTGCGATTTGACATAATCTCTAAATGTAAACTGCTGATATTTTTCTCTCATCGTCGGTTTCGTCAGCAATGACAACACAAAATCCTCTGGTGTTATTACGTCGCACTCTTGAGCCATGCAACTAATACCTGAAAAAAATTGATTAACTTAAAATCCAAGTTTTATGAACAATTTTTTTTAACAATTTTTTAAAATACAGAGTTTAACATTAAAACATGTTTACAAAATGATCATTCGAATTTCTTGGCCCTTCCAACAAACTAAATTTTAAACATTTTAGAACACAAAATATTTAGATTATCAAGGATTTAAAATAAATTGCATACTTGTTGAGATGCCCTGCATGATCTGGACCTCGAAATGCATACACCAGCATTCCTTACAAAACGAGTGCCCACAGGTCAACGTGGCAAATTTGTCAGCAGGCATGATGTTCACACACACGGAACAAACGCCGCCCCTCTGAGCTTTAGCGGCCGAGGCAGGGTCCGGTGGGTTAGCAGGCTTGACCTTGGAAGAGATCATGAGGTGGGAAGCGTTCGCCCGGAACTGCGTGATGATGTCCTGCAGCGCCCAGTTGTGCCCCTGCAGCAACACCTTCGCCAGCGAGGGCGTGATGTGAAGACTATTGCTCATCACTTCGACATTCTCGTTCAGCAGCCTCTCGACGTCCTCCACGCGCAGACACTCAGACACAGCGAACTCTGGGTCCCCTCGGACTTGCTCCTGGTCGAGGTCGTTGTCCACCTCGCAACCCCACGTTTGCACGTTATAATAATCCTCGTACCCTGTGTCTCCACAGTCCGAGTCCGAGTAGTCCATCTCACTGTCATATTCTTGGTCAGACATCTAAAACCAAAGCAAAAGATGAAATATCACAACTTCCATTTTATATTTGTTAAAGTATGTAATTATGACGTTTTAATAATCTTCATCTTTAAGCTTTACTTTGTAGAAAGTGATCTTTTAAAGTAATTGTTCTTTATTATTGTCTGAAGCAATTGGTTGTTTATGTTTGTAATCATCCATTGTTGAGCAGTGAAGAAAAGTCAAAGGCCAACTGGTTGGCTAAATTACCTTTACACTTTGTTCATTCAATCGAAGGCGGATTTAATTCAATCTGTCGGAGTAATTTGTTGGCAAGGTAATCTAGGAACACGTCGTCGGTTGTGACAAAACTCGTCGAACATCACTCTGAGCCCTACGCATTGCACCTAACCAAGAAAGTAAACAGCTTGACGCAAGCGGACGTGGGGGGCCTCTTTTTTTTTTATTTAAAAAAAGTTACTTCCCACTCGACGGCGACGCGCAAATATAACGTGCATTAAGCGATGGCGTGCTCGACATGGTGCTGAAATTATCCCTCGCTATCCATTCATCTTACGACGGAGTCGTGGTGCAAGTTAAGATACGACAGATTGAGCGTTGCTGATATACGCATTTGTGTGGATCTGACACTTCGGTGGGGTTAGCATCGTTGCACGGTTGCACACCCACGATTCTTTTCTCTCCAAACGACTAGTGAAACCGTGCTGTTGGCAATGCTCAAAATTGGCGGCTCATTCAAAAAGACGACTTGAGATGACAAATTTAGTTATTTCATTTGTCATATACTTCTTAATTATTTCGTCAACTAATCAAGTAGATGTAAAATTTTATTTTTGAATAAATATCATAATTACAAATGTGGTTTGGGTGCGTGAAAAGTTTTAGGGATTGTAAAAACAAGCCGATCCCAAATAAAACTGTAATTATTTTAAAAAATTATTTACACTATTAACTTGTAATATTTTAATCGTTCTAGTCATGTCAGGAGCCTGGTAATGTTGTGAAGATCCGTATCCCATGCATGTCTTTGATTTCGTTTTTCAGGATCTGATAAGCAAAAATAAAAAGACAATTAATTTTTGTCACCTTTGCTCAAAGTTCAAAGAATTTTTTGTTTTTCGATCAGCTGATAGTATTTTGAATGTTGACAGACGTACTTCTGTTATGAGTTTGTGTTGTTTTACTACGTTGAGTCCTTTGAACTCCTGTGCAGTCACGTGCACTTCGAACATCGCTCCACATCCTCCTAACAAACAGAATATGACACATTGTTATGCAATTTCATCATTTTTTATTTGTTCATAAAACAATTGTTCAAAAACCAGTTTGTTTACCTGATATATCGGTGACTTCAATAGTTTCAGCCTTGGGCAATTTTTCCCTGAGCAAATTTGTCATTTTCTCCTCGGCTTGTTTGCCTGACAGTTCTTTCGCTGGTCCTGACCAAACTCGTGACAACAACTGCAATAACTCTTTATGATTTAAACGTCTCATTTCAAAAGGGTTCCTATTTGTATTTCATTTTACAGGACGAGGGCGGGATCAGGAAGGGCTTGGACAAACTGTTACAAGTTTAAATACAACTGCATTTAATTTTGTAAAATAACTCATAATTAACAGTAATTATGAAAAAACGATCTTTTGATCTTGAGTATTTCTACAGTTGCTAATAATATATAATAGGATGATAAAACTAAATACGTACCGAAATTCCACGGACATTCAAGTTTCTGAATCCCCCGAACATTTTGCTGATTTAATTAAATCTTGAGTGGATGATGAAATATGTTTAATTATTTATTCTTGGTGTAAATTCATGTCAATGTTAGAATTGTCGATGTGGGTGAAGTTGAAAGATTTTTTTAAAGAAACATGATGATCGTCTCTTTAACCTCATTCAACCACATGACACCGACTGAAGTGTACTGAAGGTGGTCTCGGAATGATCAGAAACTAATTTCAGAACGCCGGGAAAAATGGGTCTAAGGGGGTGGAATTACAAAAAGACCGAAACAACTTTTTCTGAGGGAAAATTTTCCATGAATTTTCCATTTAAAAAGAATTGAGAATGTAAGATATTATTTTCTTTTGACATTATGAAAACAAACATTAAGACAAATTTCACTTTTAACTAATGTAAAAAAAAAAAAATTAAATAAATAAAAACACATAAAATGAAAATCATATTCAGTTTCATTGTTAATTGACAAGAATTGACTTTTTATCAATTTTTTAAATTCGAAGATTTACAAAATGAAAAAAAAACTTTTAAAAATAACCATTTGGTAAATAAGTTACAATTATTTTATTTCTAATATACAAATTGATCAACAGATCAAAGCAACTGGGATTTTTATTTCTCTAAATCAGGAATGTTCCAACACTCCTCCGCAAAGGGAAACCTTTGACCTCGCGCCAATATCAATGTATATTTTTTTTGCATTCTGATAATAATTAATTCATCACCAACGAATTGTCTGATACTTTATTCGCCATCAATGATTCATTAAATGTCTTAACAAGCTGGCGGATTCTAGTTTATCCCGTGTGAATTCAAGTTTAATATGAGTTTTTTGACTAATGAGACAGATAGTCTGCTGCATAATGACAACGCGATATCAGCGACAAATTCTGATGACCGGTACGAAGAGCAACGTGACGGTACAACCTTTTTTACTTCCTCATAAGATAAACTTTTATCTCGATTATTATTAACATATCTTTCTAAATCATCTGATTTTTATTAACATAATTACCTTTTCCCAAAGATATCAATGATCATCAATGTCCAATCTTTTTTCAATAAAATTAAATTCAATTTGTTTATAAAAATCAGAACAAAAATTTTTCACAAATAAATGTTAATTAAGATAGGCAAAAAGACTTGGAGAGTAATTATTATAAAATGAATAAAATCATTTTAGGTTCAAGTACCCTAGGAACAATAGTCCTAATAATAAACGCGACTCTCGGTGCTGGCCTGTTAAATTTCCCTCAAGCCTTTGACAGGGCCGGTGGTATCGCAGTATCTTTGATAATCCAGTTATGCTTTTTGGTAATCATCATATCAGCGTTGATAATTCTAGCAAAATGTAGCGACTTGACGAATAGTTCCTCGATGCAAGATGCCTTTGCTCAACTCTGTGGACGGAAGTACTTATTTTTCTGCGGCATTTGTGTCATCTGCTACAGTTTCGGCTGTTGTCTCACGTTCCTCATAATCATTGGTGACCAGTTCGACAGAGTCCTAGCAACTTATTATGGGATGGATTTTTGCAACCATTGGTGACAAAATAATATAAACCAACTAAATCAATACCAATAAAACCATCAATCAAATTCAAGAATTGACTGATCGTTAGGAATAAAAATCAACAAAATGTTTTAGGTATCTCTCCAGAGCTTTCATCACCAGTGTATCTTCCATAGTTTGCATCCTCCCTCTGTGTTTTTTCAAAAGCCTTGACGTTTTGAGTTACGCCAGCTTGGTGGGCTGTTTGAACATCTTCTACGTCGTCGGGGTCATAGTTTACGAAAGCTTCCTCACAGTTCAAAAGCCCATCAAGGTCTGGCCGGAGAACTCCATGGAAGCCCTGCAAATAATCCCAATCATTTGTTTTGCATACCAGGTACACGGAATAATTATCGAAAAAACAATAAATATATTTAATCTTACCGAGATTCATTTCCAGAGTCACATGTCCGCCATCCCGACTTACATCTGCATGAAGAACCGGTCCTTAGGTCGGTTTTCTCTCAGCGCCGTTGTGAGCATGATCGTCTGTTTCTCGGCCTACACCCTGGCTGGGTTTTATGGCTACACTACCTTTGGAATTGGCAAAGTTCCCAGCGACATCCTTCAAGGATACACAGAAAAGAGTATGGTCCTCTCTACTGCGATGATCGCAGTGGCCATCAAAATTTTTACCACCTATCCGATCGTGCTCTACTGTGGTCGCGACGCTCTCTTGGGTCTCGTCGGGATTGAAACCAACGGTCACCTGCGGGTCAAGGTTGGCGTCACCCTGGTCTGGTTCTTCCTGAGTCTGCTGACAGCGATCCTGGTGCCAGATATCTCTCCGATCATTAATCTGATGGGCTCCCTTTCAGCAGCCTTTATTTTCATCTTTCCTGGGATTTGCTTTCTGCAAAGTGTGCTGCAGAAGGATGAGAAGCTGCTGTTCAACAAGAGCCAGTTCTTCGTGGTTGTTGCGAGTTTCATGGTGACGCTTGGGGTGTTCACTTGCGGACTGGTCCTTACCGAGGCCATCCAGGACCTGAGGAAACCTCTACAGGAACAACACCCCGTGACTGGAGTAAAGATTGGACTGACGCGGAGCCTATGTGCATAGTCTGGGACTGATCAAGCAAGACTTTGAAATAAATAGCGTATTTATTGTAAAAAAAAGCAACGCAACATATTAAAATATACTGATATGTTTATCAAATATCAGCCGACTACACAACTGTTTCTTTTATGCGTTTAAAATATATAAAAGACGTTAATACAAACTTGTTTTTTATACAAAATGAAAGAAGGTGGCTTACAGAGAGAAAAATGTCTAAGGTATTCAAAAATATGGTCTACTCTCTGGTACTAGCCTGGGTCTATAGATACATAAACTTTGTCTTGTCAATAGAACAAACAATAAATCTCTGAATATTCAACGAATTAAAATATCTTTTTTTCTTTTGGGGTTGTTTTTTTTTGTTTTTTTACAAAATCATGGTTGTTTTTTATATTGCACCTTGTTCCTTGATTCTCCGCGGGTCGAGAATTTTAGTTGTTCTTTTTTATCCACTTGCAATTGACCTCGATCGCACTCCTTTATCACGGCTGTACAAATTTTCAACGAATAAACAAGCGAGCCTCGAGCTCCGCGAATATTCGCAAAAATCATGAAATGGTGCTCTGACTAGAATTATTGCTTGTGAAATCGTGCAGAATGACGCCGGACAGGTCCACGACCTTGTCGATCGTCGCCTTGCAGAAAAAGCAGTCGTGGCTGATCATCAAGTAGCGCTCGATGCAAGTCTGACAGGACGTGTGGTTGCAGGGCTTGAAAGTCACGGCAATCGGGTACGCGTAACAAATCGTGCACATGTTATCCTCATCGATTATCATGTTGATCTCTGGCAGATGTTGTCGAGCATGATCAAGATATTCTATCATGTTTCTCACTCTTTGGATTTCTTCCTCACTAACATCGTTTTTATCTGAAAAATAAAAATTCCAAACTTGAATATATTTTGATTTCAATATCTGATATTCTAATTTCATATTCCAGCGTGACTTACAATTTAAAAATGAAAAAGGTTTGACTCCTTTACTTTTAATTTCGCTCGAAGAAACATCGTTCAAAACGTACTGCAGCGAACTTATCTGGAAACTTGGTTCCATCAAAAGTGCTTTGGTCACGAAAGGAATTTCACCTGTTTCTAAAATTTGAAAGTTGAAAATTAATTTCTCGGAGACAGAAGGTGAAATAAAATTTATGATTTGAATTTTTTCTCACGTACCATTGGAAGTACTCATGTCTTGTTTTAATAAAGCTAGTAATATTCCAATAACAGCCGAGAGAATCGGAAAATGGTCTATGGTTTCTAGGTCAGGAATATCTAACTGCACCACGTGCTGGAAGCAACTGGTGTGCGAACTCATTCTATTAAGTATTTGGCATAGTAACTGCAAACGAATTTTCTCCCGTTAGCAATTATATTAGATATAATCTTTTGTTGATTTTTCTGAAAATTGTTAACAATTTTTTCACCTGACATAATCTAGGAAGAAGATTTCCAGAAGAATTTACAGGATCGCTCAAAACGCTTGGAGCGACAGTTACAATCATCTCTAAAACTCTTAACAAGGAAGTCGCGAACTCGAAACACGTAGCACATATTCTTAGTTGTCTGGATTCGATGAAAACTCTCTGCGGTCTGGAGGAGACGTTATGAATATCCTGCACCATCGTTATAAATTCCGAAAAGGCCCAATTCAGTTGGTTCAAAAGCGAGTCCAAGAAGTTTGTCGTTGCTTGCGCATTGCTTAAGAGAATATCTCGGACATGCAACTGGTAAACTAAAGATGGACACGGATACACGGACTCTAAAACAAAAAACATTGAACATATAAAATCAAATTTCTATCTTTAATTTAAAACTTAATAACATTTTCAAAAGTCTTACTGATGATTTGCATTATCTCCTGAGGTATGTTTCTCGGCCCAGACTTTCTCGACATATGGGGGCTATTGTCGTATCTAAAAGCAAACCCACTCCCTCGCCAGAATCTAACCAACACAATGTTAGACTGAGCCCAGGCACGGTTTTCGTAAGGCTTTAGAAGGTTCGACACCAATTTCAACCTCGACTCGATAGGCACACTTTCCAACGCCTTAACAGTCATCGGACTCGAGACGATTTGACACAACGTCAACGTCAGCTTGTCCTTTGCGCTCGCAATCACTATCCTAGGGTCCATGAAATGGTCGCAGAGAAAATGAGCGACGTCTTGCAGCATCTCCTCGTAACCGGTTATCTTCTCGATCGGTGCTGTGGGATGAACGTGGTTTCGTATCCCGACATACAAATCTGCTAGAACTTTGAGGTAAAAGTCGGGAACAAAAGTGAACATGTTCCCTTCTTCACTGGCAGCGCGAAGTGTTGAGGTAACGGTTTTTAAAAGCCAGGAGAGTTGCATCTGAAATAACAAATTATATTATTTCAATTTGTCAAAAAACTTAACAGTTCAAGTTAAAAAAAAGACTCTACAATTTTGTTAACAGTCATTCAATTTTTTATGAAATTAAAGATTTAAAAGGCACCTGTTTTTCATGAGAATAAACAAAGGCCCGGATCCAAGCCATGTGTCTCGACTCCTCGGACAGTTTTTCTTGGAAAACTTGAACGCTTTTCGTGAGTTCTTGCAGTATTACATCCGCGTCTGTGTTTTTCCTTTTTTTCGCTTGTTCCAATCTTGATTTTGTGTCGGCAATTGCTGTGGTGTACTCGGTCATGGTTTCTCGCAAACTCGCAACTTTGGCTATTTGTTTCTTAGCAGCGACATGGTAAAAGAGAATGATCCCATCGAGAAGCTCGATGAGCGAAAGAGTTGGGTCCGCCGGGCCAGCTGGCAGAGGGTTCCTGTCGAAAGAGAGCCGCAGTTCGATGAACAGAGGTCTTGTAAAACCTGTGACGTTGATTATCCTGGCGACGGCTGGGTGAATTAGAGGGTGCACTTGTCGACCTATGGTCTCAGCGGGACGAGAGGGTTCTGCCAGAGTTGTAGTGGTGTTCTGGGCAGGCTCTGGTGGAGGTTCCGTTGGTTTTAAAACTTCATGGTCTGGGCCTGGAAATAAACACCAAGTTTTAATAAAAGTTGCAAGTTCATTTTGGAGTTTATTTATCCTGACATCTATTTCTCTTATTTTATATTTTACCTAAGAGTCGAGCGAGATCGCTTTCATAAGTTTTTTGCAAGTGTGACAAAACTCCGCCCAACCTTTCAATTCCGGGATAACGAATGGAATTATCATAAAAAGTCCTGGAGAGTGAAAAATATAATTTTGTTAAAATTATTATTATAATCTTTAATTTTTATTTATAAATTTTGTTATTCATTTTCTTGTACGGAAAGATCGATAACGTCATACCTGCATGGAACGAAAACTGGATTCGTACCAATCTCAGTGTCCCAAAGAACTTTGAAGGCCACCAACAAACGATGAAAACAGCAAAGTGTAACGGGCAACGGGGTAGGATGAATCTGATCGGTCTGCAACAGCTTACAGATTATTTGTCAAACCTCGAACTTCTCGTTCCGAGCTTTGCTCATTACATCAAACCGTCTGTCTTACCGGATTGTAATCAAAATTGTCATAAATAAAGCTCCTGAATTTTTGAAGGAAGATTGATCTTGACGAAGGCAACTTGTCTGTCCCATCTGTGTTGTTCAGCAATGTAACTAGAAGTTCCACCTGCAGCGCCTCCACTTCTGCAAACGGAAGAACAAAATTCAAAAGTTGAATGTCAACAAAACGATTTTCAACGTCATCTAACCAAAATCAAAAACTCAAATTACTGGCAGTCGAATCTCGGATTTTGTCACAAGCAGCCATGTAGGCGCTTTTGTTCTTCTCGACGTTCTGCTCCACCGGATTGGTCTCCCACCAGACCCTGTCAACGATCTCCTCCAAGCTCGTCTCATTCAACGGTTTGACATGAACGAAATTTGCGAACTTGATTCGCTGAAACAGTGCGTTCTGTAGTAAGTGTTGTCTGGTTGTCTTGTGCCTGCACAAGCTGGTCAACAGGATCAAGCTCCTGCACTGGTCCGGATACTCAAGCAGCACCGGATTGTGTCTGAAAGTGGACAGCAGGTATATGGCAATGGCCTCGAAGCACATCTTGATCTCGGTCTCTTTGAAAAACGTCCAGATTAGATCCAGGATGAGGTTCAGTTTTGGATGGTCCGTTTTATTATCGTTGATATCCCGCGACAACTGCTCCTCGAGGAAGGGCACGAAAATGGCATCGACAATATAGGGGTTCTTCAACAAAGGGCCGAGGTGTTTTAAGATCGACCTGGCGATGCACATGAGAAACGCCTGCACACTCATAGAGGTGTCGCCGAAAGTGGAAGGCTCCTCGGAAGATTTCAAGTTTTCGATCTGGGAGACCAACTTGCAAAACCACTTAACCAAAAGAGTGGCCCTTCTGAGCTCGTTTACAGGCGCCGCTTGCAGGGGTTGGTAACCCTCCACCGGGTAACGCAATGGCGTGTTACCGAAGTTGGCCTTCAATGTTTCAGAAAAATTCAAACTTACAGCGGGAAAGTAAGCCATCCCGCTGCCCAGACAGATGTTTTCGAACGCCCGGCCCATACTTCGACCGTTCCTGTAAAAATCCACGGTTCCCTCGTCTGCGTCCAGGGTGCATGTTATTATGTCCCCGGACACCCATGATTCTCCATACTTGTATGTTGAGACGTTCCATTTTCTTACTCTGTTACCATCGTATGCGTAAGAATTTATTGTGTCGCCTGAAAGTAATAAATATTTTTATTTTCATAAAAAACGGTAACTTTCAAAGTTAAAGATTTAAAGTTAAAAGCTTTAAATGAGAATGATTAGAAAGTAACATTAGAACTATCAAGGGGCTATTAGGGAACTATTAATTTGTCTATAAATAAATTTAAACGTTTCATTTTGATTGGAATGGTTAAAAGAAGTTACAGAATTTATAATAGATGAAACTATTGATTTATTTATTACACATAAGTCTGAGAAAATTGAAAAAAAAATATTGAAGCCAAATGTGTAAACTGATTTGTCTGTAAGCACTGTAACATTTGTATATTAAATTTATTATTCTGCACGTTCATGAATAAAAATTGTATTGACTTTTTGAACCGATGTATTGTTAAAATACATTCGTCGATGAGTGCACTAAAAATGAAGATTTATTTCTAATGTTAAACATTAAAATTTTAACGGAAGTTGAGAGTTCAAAAAGTGAAAGATTACATGAAATGTAATCTTGTTATTGTTTTGACGTACCGACGCCAGATTCTTCGTTGAATTTACAGTGGATGGTGCTCCAGCCAACCTGCATCACCCCTCTGGTCCCGAGTTGCAACTCGTAAATCCATTTACCTTTGTAGACACCTGTGTTGGCACGAATGGTACTGAAATTTTTTTGCGCATTCACATCCAGCCTATCATGGGAGACGAAAAAGTAACCATAATGAGCAGACGTGTCAAAGGTCACGAGACTTGGACCTATCCGACCTTCAATGTTCTCTTCCAAAATTATGTCATGGTCCTCCGAGAGGGTCACGTCGATAAATTTGTCCACTGTTTTTAAAATATGGGATGATCTGCAAAGTGGCATAAAAAGAAAACGAATATGAATTTACGATGAGATGTGTCATTAAATGAAAAATGAATGGCTGAATTTTTCTAAAAATTCTTTTCATTATTACAGATTGAGTTAGTTGGAAAATCTAAAGAAGTACCTGGTTGACGTAACATAATCTTCTTTTGGTTGCAAGGCAAGCAACGTTTGAATATCCGATTCAAATATGTTGCTGATTATTTCGTCTGTGTTCGTCATTGTTTTTTTTTTTTTTTTTTTTTATTTTTTGAAAATATTTTTGAACCAGCGAAAAATAATCGTCCAAAGCCCGTCGCAAAATCTATTCGATTTTGATAACGTCAGTCATTTTGTAGGTTATAATAAGTATTGCGATCAAGTTTTTTTTTTGTTCACTTTATTGCTTGTCGGTGTCAAGGACGCGGTACCACTTGAATTTCGTTTTTATCGCTTGTTTTTTTATGTTGTTGATTGCGCGTCTGGTCTAACGTCGAATTTCGCACTTGGGAATTTGTTTAGACGGTCGCGACAGAGCGACAGTCGCTCGTCCCATCGCGCATTGTGATTGTGCTCACAGATGACATCACATGGAAAATCGTGAATTGTTGTTGCGTTGACAGAGCATGAGAACTGCAGCTCTATGACGCACACACCAATTGGTCGCGTGTGTGCTTGCGCTGCACTTATTTCTTAGGGACATTTTCGCCGAATTCGAGGTCACGACATTGTGCGCATGAGTTTAAAATGAAACATTGTTTAAAAATAAATCATTGTTTTATCTGTAATCAAAAAAATGTTTCTATTTTGACAATTTTTCTTTCCTTTTTTTGTTTTTATTTATCATTGTTTTCCATTTTACAAACAAGATAACAAATCAACTTCTATTTGTTTATTCAAATGTTTGTAAATTGAATCTGATATTCTATTTGTTTGAAAAACGAATGTTCTTTTCATCTTTTTAAAAATGGGCCATGTTTTGCATATGGTGCTCCGAAATTTGACAGTTGTCATATTACAAGTTTCCACGTGACAATAACAGTGTTGCCAACTAGGAAAAATATGAGCAAAGCAAAACCAAATTTTCTTGTTTCGCTTTTAAATGTATAAAATAATATCAGGTAAGTATAGTCATTACAAATATTTTATTACAAATTACAACTTTGTGAAAATTCTATTAAAAATGTTCAAATTAAATTTGAACGTAATTTAATATTTTGTTACAAAAAATATTGAGTTTTTAATAACAAAATATTATATTACAAAAAAGTTTTAGTTCATTGATCTACTTCTGAATTAATAATTCTATTTATTTTAAAAATTATCTGCGCATGAGTTTACATTTCGAGTTCCGCCGCGCATCTCACCAATATCATGTGGGACCGTACGTCAATTCCTCAACGCATGGCGCATAGCGCATAGCAACTTTATCGCAACAATACTCAGGTAATTTATGCAACAAACTATAGAATTCGTTTCAATTAACGATAATGCCGACAATTGACGAATATTGTTCAGTAGCTGAGATACGTGCACGTTGATATTAAACTCCGTTCTTTTACATACTTTTTCTCTGCCACGGAGGTTTGTGTTTATTTTATCAGCTGATTTTCATAATATAAAATATTTTCGATCTGAGAAAAAAACAGTTCGTTATCTTATATTGGAGGGATAAATTATTTTAGATTATTATATCCATTTATGAATTTCGTCTAGTTATTCTATACGCAGTATAGAAATCTAAGAAATCTTCATGTATAGATATATAATAAAAGAAAATCTTCCTTTATTTCCATTTCTTTTTTTTTATTTTTAAATTAAAAAAATATTGAAATATATACGAAACTGATAACAAATTATTAATTTAAACATCAACATCAATATTTTTTTTTTCTAATCTGAGAAAATTTTTTACAGGATGTTGTTTAGTCTCAGGCCGATAACTCTAATAAATAATCTCCAAAGTAGAAACATGAGTTGCATAAAAAACCTTGCTTATGTGAATGGAAAATGGATCTCTGCAAAGAGTGGCAAAACATTCCCAGTTTTAAATCCTGTAGATTGCCAAACAATTGTTGAAGTACCTGACATGGATGCTGAAGATACCAGGGCTGCCGTGGAAGCTGCCAACAAAGCTTTTCAAGTCTACCGACGTACCACTGCTAAGGAACGTAGTGATTTGCTGAGAAACTGGTATAATTTTATTTAAAAAATCTGCAAACAAACAAAATATAGCATTAACATATAATTAAAACAGCATTTAATTCAATTTATTGCGAAATTAAAAAAAATATTTACAAGTTAAGAAGTATATGAGTAATTACAGTTTTGTTATTTTAGGTACAATATAATGGTTCACCACTCTGAAACTTTGGCAAAAATTCTCACCCAAGAAAACGGAAAATCCCTCGATGAGTCCAGGGCAGAGATTCGATACGGAAACTCCTTTCTCGAGTGGTTTTCAGAAGAGGCCCGTCGAATAAACGGAGAAATCATTCAGCCCCCAGTTCGTAACCGTGAAATGTTTTTGATAAAACAGCCGGTTGGAGTGGCTGCAATGATCACCCCCTGGAACTTCCCTCACGCCATGATCACCAGGAAGGCTGGAGCAGCCCTGGCTGCAGGTTGTACCTGTGTTGTGAAACCCTCCGAGGACACTCCCCTGACTGCTTTGGCCATGGCTGAGTATGCTGAAAAGGCTGGATTCCCTGCGGGAGTTTTTAATGTCCTAACAACTGGGGCTGAAAAATCTGTCGAGGTTGGCAAGGAGTTGTGCGCAAATCCCAAGGTCAGAGTTCTCTCTTTCACAGGCTCGACTCTGGTGGGTAAACTTTTGTACGCCCAGTGCGCCCCAACAATGAAGAAGCTCTCCTTAGAGCTCGGGGGAAATGCTCCGTTTATTGTTTTTGATAGTGCGAATGTCGATCTGGCTGTTGCCGGAGCTATGGCTAGCAAGTTCAGAAATACTGGACAAGCTTGCGTTGCTTCCAATAGGTCAGTTGAATAGACAAAATATATAATTAATGATAATGTAATTAATAACTATTATGATTAATTATGTAAAATGTTACCATTGGTTTAGATTTTTCGTTCAGGACAAAGTTTTTGACGAGTTTGTTTCCAAGTTCCTCCTACGCATGGATAACGAGATAATACTTGGAGATGGTTGCAAGCAGGGCGTAACCAACGGGCCCCTGATCAAACAAAGTCAACTGCAAATCGTCCAAGATCTCGTAGATGATGCAGTTTGCAAAGGAGCGAAACTTCATCGTGGTGGGAAAGTTGTTTCTGAATTGGGTCCGCTATTTTATCAGCCGACACTTTTAACTGATGTTACCAAAGAGATGAAAATTTATGATAAGGAAATTTTCGGCCCCGTTGCTGTAATTCACAGGTTGAAATTTGAGAATTCAGTTCAGAGTTTTAAGAGTCTTCAATTTTAATTGTAAACTTAATGCGACTGTTTGTAGATTTTGCGAAGAAGCTGATGTAGTGGAAGAGGCAAACTCGGTCCCTGTTGGATTAGCAGGCTACTTCTATTCGCAGGACGTCTCACAGATTTTCAGGGTAGCGAAGAATTTGCAAGTGGGAATGGTCGGCGTCAATGAAGGCATGATTTCTTGCACAGAAGCTGCTTTCGGTGGCGTCAAAGAATCAGGCCTCGGAAGAGAAGGTTCGCATCATGGGATTGACGAATATGTTGACGTCAAATACATGTGCATTGGAAATGTCAGACATTAAGTTTAGCCGTACCGAACAAAATAGAAGACAATAATGTTTCAAGATGCAAAAAAGTTTCCAAATGCAAATTGTTTCCAGATCGGAGGGTTATTAAAACGACTGTTTATCTTTTGTAATAAGTAACATTTATTGTTATAATTTAGCAATCACGAGCTGAACTATGACACAGTTTTCTTTTTGTCCGTCTAAAAAATTTCTTTGTTTCATTGTTATTTTTTACATAAGGGTTTTCTTTCTCAAGAATGATGATGGGTTTGCATTTTTGCAAACGAGATTTTGATGCGCAATACAAA
Organism: Trissolcus japonicus; assembly: GCA_030522925.1. Lineage (NCBI taxonomy): Eukaryota > Metazoa > Arthropoda > Insecta > Hymenoptera > Scelionidae > Trissolcus > Trissolcus japonicus. The sequence goes on along the minus strand of JAPYZS010000143.1, from coordinate 173,833 downwards.
TAACAAGATTGTTCGAGCATTATTTACACAATTGTCTGAGGGGATGAAGAAATACATCCGAATCAACGGCAAATCAAGATGAGCGTTCACCGATTCGTCTAAGTGTGTCGGAGTTGTTGTGCGATCGACGTGGTTTAAAAAAATAACAATAGCACAACTTGGTTTCACCAGTGCTGAAAACTTTCAGTCCGAATTTTGCCCTGTTGAAACTCTCGTTTTACTTTTGATTTTTATAAACAATGTACAGCTTTTATTTTCAAATAGTTTATCTAGAACTGAAAGCTTTGAGCAACTTCTATCAAAACGATTTATCATTTATTGTTTATCATTGGGTTACACTTATTGATACTCATAGGTAAGTACACATACTTTTGTGGAACGTTAAAATTATTTTAACAATTTGTATCTTAAAAAAAACGTCTGATTTATTCAAACGGAAAACCGCAACACTGCAGGTTCAAAGTGACAACAAAAATTGTGAGATAAAATCGTGAAAACCCTTTATATACATACGATACAATTTTTACAATGAAAAATCAATTCATTCCAACCAATAAGAAAAAAAAGAAGAAAAATTTTTAATTATTTACATTAAATAACATTACCAAAAAATCCGCGTGGTGTGTACTCGAAAAAAAAGAGAGACATTATCACAGTATTCTAAGAGAGAGAGAAAAATAAATGACCTTTTTACATCCTATCGTTATCTCTAAGTGCAACCGAGCTGTTAAGTTACACGTGGTCGAATCGTGTGATCAAGTCTTCCAAATAACAGTCTTCCAGCTGTTTTTTCTTGTATAAGAAGATAGTTAACGAGTCACGGTTATACAATAACGTAACTGTAATAATGTAACGATAATCTGTATTCATATGCAAATACACGCAAGTTACAACGATCGTTGCACTCTGACCCCTTTCCTTTTTGCAGAATACATAAGATTCAATAGTGTCAACAGTTTTTAAGGCCGTGCTTTTGAATGTACTTCTCTCGGGCCTCGGCAATCATCATGGCTTTTCTCTGTTGGAAAGTCAGGATGCCCGGCGTGGCCTTGTTCGTGGTCGTTGGTACCGGGCGACGTCTGGCGTTTGATGACTCAGGGCTCGGTCTCACAGGAACTGGTTCCGGCATGTAAGTAACAGCGCCATCTAGGATGTTGGCTATCGTCATATCGACGTTTCTCGTTTGAACTGAAATGAATAGTCAATCATAAAGTGACTTCTTTCATTTTCAACACAAACAAAATAATAAAACAAATCATCCCAACTCACGTAGGTCTCTAATGATAACATTACGAGGCACCATGGGCAGCACTTCGCTGACCTGCGTGGCCATCCACTGGACCTCGACACTGGCGCCGTTGTTCCTCTGTCGCACCGCATTTCTGCTCCTCATCTTCTCCGCCAAGTATCTCTTCTCGTACTCCCGCTTATCAACAGTGGTATAATTTGTCGTCTTAAGATTAAGTGCCCTCGCAATATCCGCCTCGACCTCCCGCGTGAGGGCCTCGCAATCAGCGTTCCTTTTCACTGGCAGGTATCTCAGAGTGAAGACGGTGTATGGCACGAACATGAACCACAGCACGTCCGCCCACCAGGTGGACGTCAGCGAGGTCAGACCCACGTCTACAAATGGTCTCTTCGCTCGGATCGCCACGGGGTGAACCACAGGTTGGATCATAAATGGCCAGCTGTTGAATTTGAGCAGTCCAACTTTGCCGTTCGTAGCGGCGTACTCTGGTTGCAAGGTCACATTGCACTTCGAGGTCGCAAGGAAGGACTGGATGTTGCCAATGAAGACCTCCTTACCGCTCGTATCCATGGGATGCAGACCGAGCGCGGTGCTCAGTGCACTTGGCACGTTCCAAACAATGGGACTGAGCGATTTGCTCACTCGGTGGATTGCAAACTGATCCAATGCCGAGACCTTGTTGGCGATGATGATGTGGGGCTCCTTAGTCTCAGAACTACTGGGTTTGTTCTCTGTTCGCACCACAATGCCGAAGACCAGACTGAAGCCGTTGTTAAGGAGCAATCGCAGGGCCTCGCAGTCTGGAAGGAGGCAGGCAATTAGCCACAACTGCAGACTTATTATCACTCGTATCAAAAGGAGAATCAGTCCGATTGGTGAATATAAGAGTAGGGACAAAAGTTTCCATCCTGTTGGGAACCTGAAATTGAAATTTAGGTAATTAATCATTGTTAAAAAATATTATTGTTTGATTAGACATTGGACAATTAATTTTTATAAGATTCTGTTCAATTTTTGTAGGGTTCTTTCTAATGTGCTCCTAATGTGTTACTTAAAAAAATGAAATACATAAGGTAAATAATTAAATTAATCAATAAAAAATTATATATTGAACATTGCTAAATTAAAGAATACACAGGAGGAAAAATGAGAGAATTAAGAAATTTTGAAAATATCAAGGCTCGAAGTGGACGTGGCGCCTGTCAGGCGCCACGCAACCAGATACGGGGTAATTGTTGTTTACATCAGTAGATGTACAGAACATAATTGAATTGTTAATTATTCGAAACAAGTAATTGAAACAATCTATCGAACAAAAAAAAAATACGAAAATAAACACAATATTTTTTATTACCATAAGAACAGAAAAAAATAGTCTTGAAAAAAATACCACATCAAAACAACTCTAACCTCAAAATTTTTACTTCCAATTGAAATAATTTTAATTCGTATTGAAAAAAAACACATGTTTAAAAATAATAGTCTCTTGCAAGCAAAAGAAATTGGATTTTCACGACTCATCAGAGCTTGCAGAATAGAAAACAATGGCATTGACAAAAGCATGCATCAACGAGATTCTCATTTTCAACCTGCTCAAACCTCGACCTGTGATTCATTTAAGATGATAATTATCCGACAGATAAATAATCTTGTCAAAATCTTACCTGCTCTCATCGAACAGTGATTTTACGTCAATTTCTGACATTTCTCACAACAAACATCTGTTATGATAAACACAGGTTAATTGATGGCGGATTACGTATTCACTCGGCAATTATTCGTTGGCATGAATCAGTCTCGGGCGTGAAACACGACGAACGAAAAAGTAGCTTGAGCTGGAACAATAATATTTAAACAAAAAGAAACTCTTAAATGGTCGAGATGACGGACAGTCAACCGAACATTTATCTCCGATTCTTGGTTTTACTTCTTTGATCAGCTGTTTCAATTTTCCTCAATACCACAGATCCTAGGGAATTTGGTACCATATCTGAAATGTCAACTGTTGAATTTTCTCTTGGTGGAAAAAATGCAACCGAACCAAAATTAAAATTCCAGTCTTTTTATATTTTACAATTAAAATAGTTAGAATTTTTGTGCTAGAAAAAGTGTATTTTTTGTGGGGAGATGCAAATTAATCCGGGTCAGGCATTGTTACCAATATTACAGACTTTTAACAAAAACCCTAACCTTGTGTCAATTGTGACACGCGATACCAAAAATTGAAGGAATGATCGTCATGTCGGTGTGATTTGTTTTTTTTCTTCTTAGTTGTATAATTAAATATTAAAGACAATGAGTGAGGTGAAAAATAGTGAGACCGAGGAGTTCATTTTGTACGAATTGTTGGAATATTTTGTACGGAAACAGGAACCGGAATTGATTGTAAGTTATTTCATAGAATGATTGTTGTTTTGACAATCTGTGACAAGGCTTGTCTGTCAACAGAAAACCTTTGTCTGTAAACAAAACAAAAACAAAATAAAAAATTCATACTAAATGTATAATTTGTATTGTAATTTGTGTTTATATAAATATTTATGTATGAAAATGCCTTTTTAATTTTAAATGTTTTTTTTTAGAAATGCAAAAACGACAGTCATATTTTACCATCAACTGGCACGATCAAGAATGCCCTCAGATATTTAAATAAAAGGAGCATCTTGCCTGAAAGTTTGGCTCAGTATGTGAGTTTGACCTTACCTTGGAAATTTGCTGTTGGTGACAATGGCAAGGTACTGGCAATTCTTCAGGAGAATATCTTGGAGATACGTCGACTCAGGGACGAATATTCGTCAGTTGTTGCAAAAGCTTCAGGTAAATGAATCAAAATAATTTTTGTCATTTGAAATTTTATTGTTATTAGTTGATTTGAATGTTGGTTTTAATGATTCAATTAACCATGTTGTTCTTATTATACATTTTAGTTCCAAAGGATCCATTCCCACAATGGCGAAAACTCGCGTGGAGCCCAGACGGTTCAATTTTGGCTCTGAGTTTGAGCAACGGGAACGTTTCATTTTACAATTCTCTGGGTAACAATATTTTCAATATCAATTCAAACTCGACGCCACTTGATTCTCAAACTTTGGAAGCCGAGGATGCAGTGGTTTCCATGATATTTAAAACTCCAACAAATAAAGACCCAAGATGGGATTTTGAGTTCATTAAAGTGGTCTATGGAGGTGTACTGAACTCTTACAACATCTCAGCTGTCAATGGTTACGAAGCTAATCACAGATTTGATTTTTTTGTTAACTTTTATACAAATGGAATCAACGGGATGGTTTATTGTGAGAAACGTAATTTGTTTTTCATCTCTGGGAATAACATCTATCTATCGGGCAATGTAAGTAAATCAGAATGTATGACAATGTGTTAAGGTGGTGCATAAGGCAAACTAGTTTTGTCTTTGTTACACTTATAGAAGCCTCGTTAACGCTATCTTTGTCACACCTATACGACTTTTGCATCACCTTAATTTTATCTTTTAAATTAATTTTCATGATTAACTTTACTTCGTTATTATTTATTATTTTTATGTAGACAGCAGCTTCGGAAGCAGGATTAACAGTTTGGCGTCCAGTCAACGATTTTCCTCATTACAAATTGACCACAGTTCTAGAGGATGAAACACTAAACAAATCGAAATTCTCGATATGGAATTTCATACCATCAATGAGATCTAAAGCTCAGACAGTTATTTTCAAGATGAGTTTGAATCCTAGCAGTGAGCTTCTGGCTTGCTTGCACATGGATGGAACTGTGTCGCTCTGGAGTTTGCCAAATTTAAAACTACAGAACCAGTGGAAACTCGTGGACCAACCTGATTATAATGTGGTCAATCCAATTAACGGATTGAAGCTTTTGAAATATCCACCTGGCTTGTCAGAGTTTCACCCTCTTGATATTGGGTGGTGGTCGAATCAGGTAGCTAAAGACAAAATATAGTAATCTTAATTGAAAACAATTTCTTGAAATAAATTTATTTACTTATTGAAATGAATTTATTTTTTAGGCTCTCGTGATTGCTCGTTATTCTGGTGCTATTTCTACCTGTTCAATAAATGATTTGCACAACTTGCTAGGATCAAGTCCTGAATTCCTATTCGGTCCATTACAGATGATAGAATGCAAAGCAATTCGTGGGGTTCTCTGCCTTGATTGTGAAACCAATGTTATAACTACAAAAAGAAGCATTGATGAAGATGGTAGGCAAAACATAAACTATTTTTGCCTTGTTTTGCATTGATTGAACGTTGTACAATTGAAAATCCAAATTTTTTAGAAACCATAACAGAAAGTGACAAGGAAATCGGCGATTCAGAACCAACAACTGTTTTCAGTTATGCCACGAATATTTTGCAAAGTACTCTATACTCTATGACAGACATCGAAAAATTTCAGCCGAAAAGAAGAAAATCAAAAATCTTCTATCGAACTTACAGAATACTTGGGCTCAAAAGTACAACCCCAGACGAATTGTACGCCAGAAAAATAGAAATTGAGGTATCTATAATTATGTTTTAGTTGAATTGAAAACATCTCAATTTTAGAAATTGATTAAATATTAGAATTTAATTCTTGACTTTTAATCATTGTTAGGAGTATGAGGAAGCTTTGAATATAGCAAATACTTACCACCTGGACAAAGATTTGGTTTATGAGACACAATGGCGAAAGTCTGAATTTTCACTGAAGGCTATTGAGGATCACCTGAGCAAAGTCACCAAAAGAGCTTGGGTTCTTAACGAATGTGTCACGAGAGTTCCCGACAACTTGATTGCGGCTCGCGAACTGTTGAATTTCGGTCTAAAGAAGAGCAGCTTGCAACAAATGATCTCGCTGGGCGATGATTGTGATGACGATGAAACTGATTTTCTTTCCCTTGAAAAAGAAGATCCTGTCAATGTAACGTTACAGCAGGTTATTACTGCATCTGTTTTTTCATCATCCAAGTATCAATGACTAAGTTAATCATTCAATTTTAGGCACAAAAGATCAACCAGATCATTAGCACGATAGAAATTCCAAAGTTGAATTCAGTTCAGAAGGAAATCATTCGTCTGAGAAAAAAGTTGCTCAAACACATGGACATGCTGAAAGCCTACGAGATTCTTTTAGATTCTCCCAACGATTACGACAAATCATTTTATCAGAAATTTCGACAGATGTCCCCTATAGCAAACGCAGTCAGGTAAAGACTTGAGATTTTATGACTTGTCTTAGATATACAAGAAATATGTATGCAAATTGAACTACTTTTTACTTTCATTGCATTTCAGATTTGCGAAAGACGGCAATTGTAAAGGAGTGATATTAATGTTCACTTATTTTGAGAGCCAATTAATTCATCACTGGCTTTCAATCATTTCTTTCTTCCCGGAGGCATTGGACCCAATAAATTACGAAACCTTATTACCAAGGTGTGACAGTGATGATCAAGTCTACCTTCTCGACCAGGAAGAGCTCAGACAAAAAGATTGGTGCGAAAGATCAGAGTTTCAAGAAATTGGTTCTGCCGATGATGATAATGATGAAACTTCTGCTTTGATTTACCAGAACAATCCATGGTTTGGAGTTTACAGGTACAGATATGATATAAAACAATTCAATTAAAAATACACTGTATGATTTGAACCAATTTGTATTGTTACCTTACCATTTTTTATTGTAAATTTTTTTAGAAATACAACTTTAACGCAAGAGATCTTGAGCGATTGGTATACAAAGCGTTGCTATGAGATCGAGCGTCTCAGCGGTCTGGTTGACAATGCCTTGTCTTTGATAAATATTGGCAAAGCGCACAACATTGCTAGTCTAGAAACACTGTTGGTTGAGCTTGAAACTCTCGACGACCTCGTTTATAAAGTTGGATTGAAAAATCAAACACTCGACGATTTGGACAAGTTGACTGACTTGGAAAAAGTCAAACTGCTCATGAGCCAAGTCAACGAAGCCAACTTTATATGTCACGTAGAAAACACTCTCATTCCATTTGCAAGGAAGAAGGAAGTTTATATTGTATGTAAAAAAAATTGTTTTCACGATTGGGGAATAATTAAATTGAATAGAAATGTAGAGATGGATGACTTGTGATTTTATTTTGCAGGATGAAAAAATAGTTAAACAGTTGATCCAAGACTACTTTGTTTCTCTGAGCAAGCACAGTTTGGTATACATCATGGAGTTCGTCAGATTTGTAACAAACGTGAAAAATCCTGCGGTGCGAATCATAGTAGATGATTATGTGCAGCTGGCCTTCAACTGCATTTACTCTTGCGACGATTCTAACATGCATAATGATGCTAGGAACATCTTTGATGCCATCATTGAGGACTTTCAGGGTGAAGAAGTAAAAACGTCTATTAACCGAGATGAGCTGGAAGTCTTGGAAAAGGAGCTAAATTGCCTGGATATTTTGGCCAATTATGAAGTTAATGTCCCTTTGAAGTTTGTTAGAGAAAACAAAGAGAACTTGGATAACGTCAAATCGTTGTTTGTTCAAGTTTGCGAAAAAGTAAAAAAAAAGTGAGTACATTTGTACATATACATTTGTTTAAATTTAATTCAAAACTATGATTGAGTTTGTTTTTATTTTATTCATCTTGTTTCTGATTTTTTTACAGAGTGCCTCCAGTCAATGAGAAAACCTGGTCACAGCTTTTAAGTGACTTATTAGACATGCAGGAATCAGTTTTTAAATCATTTAGCATGGACGCTTGTTTGGAAATTTATCTTGAGACGCGCTTGAAATCCGGAATCAAAAGTATCATACAAAACTGTGCAAATCTGATGGTGACAGTGAAAAATGCCGACATTTCCAACACATTTTTCAAAGTACCCTTCGAGAAAAGCGTGAGTTTGGTTTTGGAAGCAAGTCACGAGTATTTTAATAACGCCACGAGTCTTGTGGATCCTAATATGGATTTGGCAAGGTAAGAATTTTAAAACTATTTCAATTTTGTTGGTTTCAAATTTTTATTTTACATTTCGTATCAACATACAATTTAATTTTTAATGTTTTAAATTAAATGGTTTTCAGAACTTGCTTGCATCTGATTGAGACTGACCACAAAAAAATCAAAGAAGAATTCGACCTGATTAGTTCCTTACAACTATTATACGATTTCCACCTGAAGATCTTACCCTTACAAGTAAAACTAATTCCAGACAAACTAAAGTTGATTGAAGATTGTCTGAACAGTCGCAGTGACTCGTACAAAAACAAAGAAAAATTGTTGAACGTTGCCAAGTTCTTACGAATAGATAACAATGCTAGAAACCGGGAAGGCAAGGTGTTACATCTCATTGCCAAAAAAGCATTTCAGGTATCCCTTCGATAAGATAAATAAAAATCCGATTCAATTTATTTTTATAAGTCAAATAACAAGATGTGCAATATTTACATTGGATGATTATTTTTTTCAGGCAGAAGATTTTAACTATTGTAGCACAGTGATCCGACGATTAATTGAGCTCAATCATCAGCCATCATGGCAAGTGTCGTCGCAATTGGGACACTGTGACAAGTTTCGTGATTTGAAATTTCGTCGTGAGTGCTTGTGGTTTGTCGTCAACGTTGGCCCTGATGATCTTCTTCAAGAAACCATCAAATATATCAACGTCTTAGATACAGAAATTCTTGACTTTGATCTGCAGGACTGGGTTGATTTGAACCAATCAAGCTTTGAATGTGAAGAATTTTCAGACGCTATTTCATCTGTAAATAAAATAATTATTCTATAACAATTGATTTTTCAGATTTAAATTTAAACAAATCGTTCATATTTTTTCTTCTTTTTTAGCCAAACGTTGAAAACAGAGAATTCATTCCAAAGATATTAGAAAGCTCTTCCAAGTTAGTCAAAGATTCGACGCTGATAGTAACGCAATCTATGATCGACATCATGAAAAACAAAGACTTCTGGACTGGAAACTTTGCAAACTTTTTAAAAAGGAACGAAAGTTCGGCAATTGACGAAGATTTTGATGATGTGAGTCAGAACGGAGTTGTTCAGAGTTTTCCCTGCTTTTACGAATCACTTTACGGAGATATCAAAATTAGCAACCTGGATACTAAGTATAACGGCTTCATTATGAGAGATAATAGAAACGATAAGTTTAAACTGTGCCAGACTCTTTTGAGAGTGCAATTGCTGAAGGAATCGAGTTGTAATGGCGAACAAATCAGTGATACAAGTCAATGTTAGTAAAATTCATTTTACATTCTTAGTTCCTCATTTTTTTGAATTTTAATTAAAAATGTCATTTCAGTTCTAATTGAATGCGCGAAAAACACAATAACAGAAGATAGTACTATGGCACTGGCATACTTGCTGAGCTTTAAAAAGGAAAACATCCAAGAGATCAAAAAACTTTTCGCCAATTTGCCTCAGACAGAATTTCTAATTCAATTGGCATCATACTATTGCTCAATCATTCTGTTCAAGTCTCTTAACCCTGATTATGAAAAAGTATTTGAGTACGATCCATCAAATTTGATTAAGTTTGTCATCAAAGTTACTGAAAATGATAACGAAAATGAGATCGTTCTGCTCTTGAAAGATAAACTGTCAGCTCTTGAAAAACTGAAGAAAAAAGATGTTCCTATAAGGAGAGTCGAAACGATGGAAAGCGAAACCGACGGCTGGGATGACGAATGGGGTGATGCAGACTGGGGAGATTTGGATTCAGAACCAAAGGAAATCAGAGATGTGGATCCCAACGACGAAATTTTACTGATCTGCGAACCAAACGAACCTGAATTGTCACCTGAGTGTTTGGAGATGTCAGAGGACGAAAGATACGCTCTGTTTTTAAACAAGTATTCGACCGTCAGTGATAAAGCATCTTATAACGAATTGAAACTATTATTACAATCATGGCCTCTGTTTTTCGACGAACAGTATTTTATTGCTGATAAAAATCCTGCCCTCAAGATGGTGCTGAAAATTAAAAAAATGGCCCTCAAAATTACAGAGGAAGAAATTCTTGAAGAGTTCAGGGAACTGTTGAAGGATCAAATTATACCCAGAGAAGTGAGAAAAATGTTTTTGAATTGTCAGGTTCTTTTTCATTCAAATATTTATAAATAATTTGTCTGTTTCAGACATTGCTTGAATTTCTCGATCAAAATCCAGATGACTTTACAATAGAGGAAAAATTGTTCCTGAAACTTCGGTCTGATGATTCCTTCCAAGCCGAAGTCGTAGAAGTAATGAAAAAAAGAGAAGAGGTACATAATTTAATCTCAAGATAATTATTTATAATTTTTTGGAATATTTTTTATTGTTTTTCAAAATTGTTTACATTATTGATGTTTTAGGAATTGTCCCCGCCTTCGGTTCTTCTGGAAGAAGTTTTTTTCCAAAATCTTACGCCGCACTTTAGTCCAAACCATCACATGTACCACAAAATTATCGAGGCAGTATTCATGAACCGAACCATTCCGGAGATACAGGAAAACATAGAAATTCTAATCAACAAATTGATGGAACAAAAAAACGTGCCCCAAGCGGTGGCACTGTTGAGTCAGTTAGAGTCCGTTCCGCCCAGTCTTTGTACCTACGATAGTTGTTTCGAACGTCTTCTCAGCAGACAAAAGCAATAATCCTCTATATTGTAAACATTAATAATTATTCAACGATTTTCAATTTTTGTACATATTGTTATAATAGTCAGTTAGTTATGAAATTTATATTCAATGATTGATCCATTATGCTTGTTTTTATAGATTCTTATAAGATAGTATACATTTATTACACCATTTGTACATTATTAAAGTTATTGAGTTTTGCAGATAAGTGGAAAATTGATTTAATAATGTTACAAAATTTTTCTTTAGATTTTAGATAAGTGATTGCGAGAATGATGTCAAGGTGTAAGAATTACCGGAAGTTGTGACTAGAGCATGACTGACTCAAGTCAGCCTAGGTTAAAAAATGAGTCAAAATGTTGAACTGGAGAAAGCAAAGGTGTGACTTTGAGCCAGGGAGAAGAGAAGAATAGTGGGACTCAAAGGGGAACTTTGAGGATAATGTAGGTCAGTAAATGTACTGCCAGCACTTTCTCCGTACCGTTGGAGAATAGTCTCTCGTGTGTACGCAAGTACGTGCACGCACCTGCGTGCGTACTTGTACGTACCTTGTACGCGGTCGGCACACTCGAGCCTTTTGGGACCGTTCAATTTGGTTGGCCCCTCAACTAACGGGACGCCAATCGAACGGGACTTGCGAGATCCGAGATATGGAAATTTGACGAATCAAGGTCACTCACGTAATAAGCCGAATTCTGTCACAATTTCAGGACCTAATGCCTTTTATCGGGAATGTTAGCCCCCTGTGGTAGAATACGGAAATGGTTGTAGTTTTTGCAAATGTTCATGAGGAGGTGGCGATTTTCTGTTTGTTCATCATTTAACTTTTGTATAAGTTTATATTTCACACACTCTTGATTTTATTTTAATTTGTTCATAATATATTGTTTGTTTATGTTGAACAAAAAGTTTATACTGGCATTTGCATTTTCGTATTTTCTTAAAATGATGCAAATTATTGTTTTTCAATGGACGATCTTAAATAAACAGAATTGGAAACTTTTTATCAAGTTGTATTTTACACTTTTGAAACGATTTATTTGAATTTTTTGTTGTTTTTTTTATTTGTTTCAGCAGAAATAACAATTTGTCTATAAATATAAAAATCATTGAAAAAGAAGAAAAGAAGCGACCATCCAATTCCAATCGAGCAAACCATTCGAGTTATGTCGAATCGCGCCACACATCAGAAAATCAGAATGCGTAGCCAAACAATCAGGGGGAGTTCAGTCGTAAGTCAATCGCTCATCAAAATTTCAAATTGATTTCTTAAAGCAGAATCCATTATTCAGATAAGCTTTATTCGTTAAAACGATTATCTGCAATAAAATCAACGAAAACGTATGTTCTTGATTGAGACAAAAAAAGGAGAACAAGAAATGAACACAAAATCTTTTTCTTCTCGAATTTCAGTACCGAAATTCAATAATTTATCAGCGCGAGATAAAATTTTGCGTAAAAACTGTTGCTCAATTCATCGAAAGTTTCGAGTGGAAAACACAAAAAGAATTCAAATTCAAACGGAAATAAAGAAGAGGAGAAAAAAGAGATTGAGAAAAGACAAAGGTTATGTAAATAAAGCTAATAAATAAACGAAATCGCTGTGGAGAGCGTTAACATTTGATCATGATTAACAGTCCAATCAGCTTGTTCTAACATTAGAAAATGATGCACATTTCTTTTTTTTTCCTACTCCAGAGGTGAATGAAACCTAATGACATAATCGTTGGCAGTTACAAAGTAAGAGTTTGATTATTCTTTCCGAAAGAGTAATTACGCCGCGGACAGCGCGTGCGCAGTTACAAGTGTTACCGAGAAGTTGCATTTTTTACTTCCGATATATTTTTTTATAACAATTTCTCTTTTAAGAAGAAGAGAAATCTTGAAATTAAATTTGCAGTGAAATGAAATTGTGATTTTCACATCCGTTTTTCTTTTTTTTTTCATTTTTTTATTTTATTGTTTATATTAAATTTTTTGTTTGACCCAGCCACCAAAAATGAAAACGCGCATGCGCAGTTTAGAATTTAACGCTGCGCGAAAGTTCTGGAAGTGTTGCAAAGTTTTACGAATTGACAAAAGTTTTTTTTAGTTCCATTCGTGAAAATAGATTCTGAAATAGACATTTTTGTATTGATAAATTTGACAGAACAAAGTAAGAGAGAATTCGTCATCGACAAATTCGGTGGGAACATTGGCCCAACGTCCGGTCCGTGACTTTTTGAGAGTGACCCTCGGTGAATTTTGAGAAGTGCACATACGAGAGCGTGGCAGTCAGCATCGCGAAATCGTGGCGCATTTTTAGTAGCGACGCACCAAAAATATCGTGCTGTGTTCAGCGCCAGCCAAACGTACACTTTGTTTGCCGTGTGCGAGTGGCATCAGACGTCGAACAAAATAAGAGAAGAACAATCTCAAGTTTAAATTTGTATAAATATATGAAAAGAAAAAGGTAATTAAATAATGCACCGTTGTTTGTATGGTTTCAATTTCTAAACAAAAGATTTCGGTTTTACAAAATACCATAAATGAACAATTGGTTTTGATTGAATTTTATGGTTTTTGGGCTATGAATAAATATAAACAAAGAAGATCAATTTCTGATTTTTTTCATTTGCTCAATTAACTAACATTAGATTAATAAAAAAATGATCATCCGGTTCTACAAAACTACAAAAACAGAAAGGTCACAGAAAACAACTTTTTGGCAGGAAAAATGGTTCATTCATTTTAAGGTTAAAAATTCATGAATACTTTTGTTCACCTAAAAAATCTTTTAATAATTATAAACTAAAAGGGCATTGGTTTTTGTGTTAATAAAAAGAGAACAATTTTTGACCGAAAAATTTGTTTTGTTTTTTGTGATTGATAAATGCGATGATTGCGTTTAAGATAAACGGATATAATTCAAATTCCATCGACAGGAAGGTGATAAATGTATTCGAATTAATACTTACGTAATGTTTGTATATACGATTCTTCATTTTCCCACGGAATAGAAGATTAACGTTACTCAAAGCGCCGTTACTCATTGGCTGTGACGTAATACGCGCGAAAATCTAATGTCGGTGTTGTTCTGATGGGAATGTATAGATTAGGTCGAGAAACCGTGTTCAATCAAGTGTTTGGCGAACAAACTTGAAAAGAATGTCACCTCAGCATAAATTCAAAAAAAAAAAAAAAAATAAAACATTAGACATAAATTTCAAAACTCAATATATAAAGATAAAATCAACTGTTATAAAAGTCGTCTTTCATCTAGAATGTTAATTACGGTTTGTTAGAATTTCAATTATCTTTCATTACAAGAAATCGTATTTGAAATTTTGAAGGTCGGGTGTCTTTTTGTTTCAGATTCGCAATATGTAAAGTAAAAGGCGAAGAGGATAGCTACCATGCGACTTGCAGTTGAGCTATTTTGCAATTTCACCTTGAAAAACAAGGTTCAAACCCTCATGAAGACTCTTGCTCCTTTTTTTTCTGCTGTGGTTTATCATTACACATATATTAGGTTTGTATGCAATCACATATATCCCTGATGCTTAAAGCGTCATGAGGTTATACATAAGACAACTTGTTACCCTTTTTTCACAGTCCTTTATGGAACAAGTTCTTATAATTATACAACTTTGGCATAAATTTAAATCAACACATTTATTTTTCTACTAAGACAACAATTTTTTTCATGTTTTTTTCTGTCAATGAAATTTAATATAATTACTTTCTAGTATAAATTTACACACTCAAATGGAGACGAAAAATAAAAATTGTTATTAATTTCCACAATAACAATTAACAAGTGTTATTGCAGTTCACTTTGTTATCAAGAAAAGTTTTTTTATTGTTCATTATCATTGGCCAAAAAATGATTGAGCTTTATTCAAAAATAATAATTCCTGTCGATTCATCGAAGGGTCTTTTAAAAAAAGGTTGAAATAATGTTTTTCTAATGTCGAACAATTGCGAAACATTTTTGAACATACGAAGTCGTTATTATGACTATCCCTGTCAAACAAAACTCGCATATCCATTAAAAGAAACGCTATTTTTCAACGGGCTTATTTTAGTGCTGCGTAATTTTCTTAAAAAAAGAGGTCTCAAGTGCAGCAGGCGACAAAAGCCACAACGCCTATACCGAAGTCAAATTTCGCATCTGGTATTTCCTTTGTGATAATTCGTGCGTCAAACGAACAATTACGGGACGAAATATAAATCGTCGTGGTCACGTCGAACGGAATTAACGTAATGACAAATAATAAAGGTCGGGCCGCGCGTATAGAAATAACCTCTACGAAAAATTGTGATTTGCGAGGCGGAGGAGAGGATGGCGTGTATAGCGCGAAACGAGAGCGGTGCCTCCTCGAGGAGTGTGGCGGAGCGGGTTTTTGTCGGCGACAGAGGGTCGCATGGCCGGGGAGGGGAAGGGTCAGTTGGCGTTGGCGGCGGCGGCGGGGGCCTTGGGCAGACTGTCCTTGACTCAGCACAGTTACCCCGGCTCGAAGTGTGACGTCACTTTGCATAACTTGCCTAATTGCAACGTCGCTGCCGCCGCCGATTGCTCGCCCCTCTCGCCTCGGCCTCGCTTCTCTCTGCATTGCGCATTATCCTCTCCTTCTAGACCATATAATATATTGTGGTGCTGCATACACGATTCCCCGAACCCAATGCCGATCCTGCCGCCGATACCGGCGCATTTGCTTACGTTATATATAGACCTGTAGGCTTTTCTTCTTTTTTTTCATCTCCCCCTCTCTCGATCTATTGTTGCAGGAGGGTGGCCCGACCGCGAAATTGACGAGACCTGACGTCATCCGCACCGATACTTATTTTTGTTTTGTTCGCAGGACTCGACGAACAAACGCAGAATCCACACTAATACGATTCGTCAAGGATCGCTGCTTTTATTTTCAGACTTGGTTACACGTTCGCTGGCCTTTTCCATCTATGGCTGAGCTCCGATCCTTATCGTGCTTTTTGCATGCTCGGGATATGCAGATGAAAATCCAATTCGCCCAGCATCTATTGCCAATGATCACCTGAAACGAAACCAAAGTCTCAGTGAAACTATGATTCTCCTAAAACTTTTAGAGCAGAACGTCATTTTCCTTAATAAAAAAAAAAGACTCGTTTTAATTTGGTGGTTTATGTTTTTCTCGGTTTGGTGGTTTGTCCTCTGTTGAATTGGCACTGCTGCTAATTGACTGATTAGACGTTCAATTTAGACGATTTCTTTTTCAACAGTAAATTCATCCAAGCGTAACAATTCAATTGACTGAGAATGTAAGTCGCTGTTCGATAAATCGTGAATCGGGACTTTTTTGATCTTGATGATAGCTCTACTTTTAATTCTAAATAGCGTAGTGTTGTTATTTGAAAGTGAACTGAAAATGTTTGAAACAGAAAAATTGAAATACTATGTAAAAATTGTTTTTTAATATAGCTTGTTTGGATTATTAAAGGGTAGTAGAATATATTGATGGTTTCAATTATTCATCAAAGGAAAGGCGTAAGATTTGTAAACGCACTCTCAGTTTGACAGTAATACGTCGTACGATTTACGATAGCTCGCATATTAATTTGGGGTTTCTGAAAACGTCTGTTTTAAATTGGAGGGTCCGATGATGTTTGTAGGGGCTGCAAAGCAAGGGCATAATTGGATCTAGAAGGTGCGTCTGATAGTTCCCCCTACAGGGTGCCAATAAATCTGCATCCACCTGAAAGCAAACAAGGTTGATATTAAATTCAATTGTTGGGTTCGAAACAAAACTAAAAAAGAGAAGATAAAAAGCAGATATTATCTCGTTGACAAGAATATTTACAATAGTGCACCAAGGTTTTATCTGTTAAAAAATGTTGAACTGTTGTATTTTGTTTCATAAAGACAACATCAAAAAGAGGCATCGAGAATAGAACGCATTACGCGACAGTTGCTAAACTATCATTCAACGTAGTTAAATGTTCTCGGTGTATTTCTCTGAGCGCAGCATGCAACATCGTGGCATTAAAACATTAGGGAGCTTGGACTTGTTGTCCACCTTATAAAAGAGCCAACTTGATGTTTATTTTATTGGCAATGATATTGCAGACGCTCTAAGTACCCTGGCTCTGATGTAAACGACAGTATTTTAATTTTAATGTTGCGCCGTGGATGAGAACGGTGAATTATGTTAATGCAATATCTCTAACGAAACGATGCAAAACTAGAATTTATTGCCCAACGATGATATTGCTCTTTTAAACAAAACTCCACCCAGAAATGTTTTTCAATAACTTTTTTTTATCGCCCGGACTTGTTGCATTCTATGAATAATTGAATTGATTGATTGTTCGAACGGCCAGGTTTCTACAAGTTGAAGATCATTTGTTTATCTTGGATTGTTTCATTTGTCATTTAATTTTTATTTTTACCTTATTCACAAAAAAATTTATCTCTATTAGGAAAATTGCTTCTGTCATTTCAAATTATCTTTCAGACAGAACATAATTGCAATTGCATTATGTACAAATTAAAAAACAATTAAAAATAGGCGGTAAAAATTAAAAAGCAAAATGAAAAAATGCATAAAAATCTACTAAAATGAGAGAATTATAAAGATGATAGAATTTTATACTTGTTACACCTGGTTTAAAGTGCTTATTAAATGAGTCAGTTTACAAGAATGTCACTTTTGTAGAATACCAATAATTTGGTGATTAAAACAGGATGTATTGTGGTGTATTTGATTTTGGATTGTAATGAAATGTGCAACCCGGTTTATGCATGGTTTCTCGTTCGACTGCACATTCGAGTGATTCAAGGTAACGTTGCAAATGTACCTTCGTTTTCAAAATCTTAAACATCCTCTTTATGAAAGTACAATCTCTTTTCATGCAAAATAAAAATTACAACAATTTTAAGTTATAAAACAAGCATGAATAATAATAATGTAATTTATTGACAAAGCAATAATACATGCAAACATTTGACAAACAGCGAAAAAAAAGTACAAAAATCAGTTCGGTATTAATAATGCAACAGATTTGGGATCGTGTCATGTATGACACGAGGGTTATGATACACGAAAATAACGTAATAAAGAGTCATCGGGAGAGAGAAAGAAACGGAAAGAACAAAGTGCACAGTTGAACGCACACGCTTGCATAAACGCTGCGACGTGAATGCACTTGTCCGTATAAATATATACACACAAACACAAACCCGACGAGTGGAAAATACAAAAGTTGCGTAAAAAAGAGTGAGACACGCACGTCGTATCTTCGGACCAGTCGAAATTATTCGGATAGACGCGTCGCCGAGAGTCGCAAGAATTTGTTGACCCCAAAGAAAGCGTTGACTTTCACTGTCCTCTAGCAATGTTTTGTTTACTTTTGCCGTTTTCAATAGACCAAACAAAAAGCCAATCGTAATCGCAGAAAACATAGAAACAACAATTAAAACAAAAATATATTTTCCAAGTTAACATTTAAAAAAAATACCGTTATCAAGCATTATATAAATAGTAAACAAATTGCTTGTGCATAATTTTGTTAAGTCGTGTAAAACAAACTTCGTGAATATATAATGCTAATTGAATAGAAGAGCGTAATCGAGAAAACAAACAGATCTGCGTGAAACAAATAAAAAAAAGGGAAAATTTTTCGCGCGCACTTTGTGCGAAAAGTGGCGCGTTGCCGTTGGCGGGGAAGATGGCGCTAGGGTGGGGACGCGCGCGAGTGCAAAGACGCGAAGCTAAGGGGGGAGAGGAGAAGGTAGAGGCAGGCAACCACCGCTCTGCCTTGAACCTCGTGCGGTGCATTGCCCGTCGCTCAAGGGCGTCCGCCGTTTGCCCTCACCGTTCCGCGTCCCCCCGCGCAGCCCGGCTCGCGCGCGCGAGCTAATCCTCCCGCGTCGTTTTTCAACACCGCCTCGCGTCATCGCTCGGCGTACTATTCGCGCTCGCCGTCACCACTCAACATCGATATGCTATTGATCTCTCCCCCCCCCCCCCCCCCCCAAGAAGATGAGTTGACTAGTTTTTGGTTCTTTCACGGGGCGATCGATTTTGGCAGCGAATAAACAATTTGTACCGCTGCAATGGTGAAAGACTTTTTGGTCACCAATTACCTGGTTGATCGAGTAAGTTTTATCGCGCTAAAGCGGCTGAATTATTCATGCGAATTGTTTGGTTAGTATTATGTTTCAATTATGCAACGCGCGGCAAAAATATTGTGTGTCAGTTTGTTGTAATCGTTTATAATTAAGGCCATGCTAGTTTTTTTTATATTACAATTTGTGAAATTGACGGGAAAAATTATTCCTGGCTCTATTTTCGCAACGATGATTTGTCAAGAAAAGTTGTGCAATTGATCTTTTTAATTATGAAAAATGGGGATGCAATGATTGGCTGAACGTGTCTTCCAGACAATTATTTTGGTTCAAGTTTTTTTTCTATTTTTTGTTTTGCTATAATTCTGAGAAAAAGCTCAAAATGAAATTTACTTAACACGTATATTAATTATGACAAAGCAATTTTTTGTTGTTTAGTAGTTTTTGCATGTCTCTTGAATGAAAAAAAAAAACATTTTTTTTATTTGTTTTGATTATAAAATATGAGACTTTGTTCATTGTCGTTTGATAATGCAACAAACAGATTTCTGGAACGTTTTTTTATGGTTCAGTTTTTTTATCAACTTTTTTAGCGTCGTCTTCGCGCTGCAATTGAATAAGAAATTATCTCTTAAATTAAACAAAGAGCTAAAAAAATGTTAGTGTAGTGTAATATAGATACAGTTATGTAAGCAAATTGTATACATATTGATCGAATATAGAACAATCGTCTAGTGCCGACATAATGTTTATTGACAAATTTCATAATCATACATTGAAAAAACATTATGACGACAAATTCCTGTAATTTTTATTTCAACCTTTTTTATCGATTATTAAAAATGCATACTGTATTACATTATTTTGGAAGTTGTTAATCAAATGATACAAAGTAAAAACATGAAAATAAACAAAAACATTTTCAAACATTTTGTTGCAGATGAAGAAAAAACTCCAGTCAGTTTCTGGGATTTGATATGGGTGTGAAACCCAATATGAGTTTGTAAGTATTCAGTACTTTTTTGTAATTAAAATATGTAATTTCAAATACATTAACTGATTTGTTTTTTTTTTTCAGGTATTGAAAAAATTGGCTTTTGCATATCTCAGATTAAAATTGAATTTCATTGGTAAGTACAGTTTAAATCGTTAAAAACGGTAAATTAACTTTGCTTATTTTTTTACTTAATTAACCTTTTAGGTTAAAAACTGCCTAGATTTGCGTTTGTGAAGGTGTTTCCGAGGACCTTAAACCATATATCTCGGATCACATCTTATGTAATTTCATGCGGTGAGTTTTTCAACAAGTCATGATTTGTATTGCAAAATTGAATTTTTCGCAAACGATATTTAACAAATGCACAGGCATGTGAAGTATCGCCTTAAGGATCATTTAAGAAACAATTTAAAATTCCACTGGAATGTATGATTCAACGCCCAGGTATACGAGTTAATGTATCAAGCTCTGATACACGTTGTTCACTCCGGAGTCCTATTGTAGTTTTACACGTGATCGTGAAAGATTTCATAGCAAATCGAGCATACATTAAACTCCGTATCAAGCCACCAGAATCTCATTAACCCCGCGCGAGTGATTTATCTATTCAAAAGTTTTTTCCCCATTGCTACTTGGATGAATTAAATCAGATAATTGTGATCATGGAGTGTATTGGCTGCGATCTGCATCATCAAAACATTGGAATTCAACTGTTATTCTTCAAGTGTAATAATCTGCAACTGTTACACCTAAAAGATCCCACGAGGATAACTTCAAAAGTCTTGAGGCCATGCGCATCATGGGCGTATCATTATCAGCGACCATTTTATGCAACGCACACCTTGATGATTTTTCTATTTCGCTATACTTAACGGAACAAAGGAATTAGACAATGAGCGCGTAACGATTATGCTACGTAACGCAACTTGTTAGACACGTATGACTATTAAGAAGTTACAAAACAGAATTACAATGTGTCATAATTTGCAGATTGTTTTTAAGGTTGTTTTAGTACTCTATTTTGAAGTCAGTATAAAATTCATATACGTCGCAACTTTTCTGCTCATTTTTATAATTGTTATTTTACAAGATTAATGCCAAACGAAAATAATCAGCTTCAATATTTTGTTATGACATTCTTGAATAATGTAAAGTTCAGAGGTGTAACATTGCAAATTTCACATGTAACACTCGCAAAGAGTGACTATTGTTAATGAAACTTCAATCTAAATGGCATTTTAATACCTGATCGTGAGACCTGGATACATGACAATTCGAAGAAACATATAGAATGGAGTGGAAGAGTTTCTTAATTAATTGGCATCGACGAAAAAGTATCTGCACAGAATCGACTAAGTGAATAGTTATCCAAGTTAAGAAACTTGAGGAGTTTATTTATAAGTGGATAATCTATGTGTCTGAAAGAAAACGGTTTGATAATAGCGGAGTCCGTGTTGAGAAATCATTAGCACAACGTGAACTATTACAAGATTATACAAACTCGAGTCTCTGATGTTACATAACGCCGAGACTAGCGTTTAGACACGTTTACAGTTGTCCCATAAAACGACATGTGCAATATCATACTTGTCATACTATTTGTCAGGGCTTTAAATAATAACCGTTGGTGCTTAGCACCTCGTTATTACACCCATTCTTATCGTGAGGTCGTGACCAATTAAATGCACACCAATATTAACAATTGGTACACCTTTGCACAACTGAACACAAGATTTAATTAAGATTAGATGTCAAACAAATTGTGGAAACCCTCAAAATGTCAATCAATTTTTTTTTAATGCGTTATTGTTCATAAATCTCTTTTTCAATCATTTTGGTATTAAAAACAGTCGTATAGACTTGCCTTGGCAGATTTACAAACTTGTTGAGTTCTTAATTATTTAAAATGAATTTGCAGTTGCGGTTTTTGTTAATAAGGACAGTTTTTTTTGATTGAGCTGTAAATTGTCAGCCAATTTTGTATCATAAAAGTTTAACGCTGTATCGATTACGGGTAAGACTTCACGTAGGTCAGTATCACAGTAGTCCTTGAAAGACTCAATTATTTCTGACAATGAGTCTTTTCATTAATAAGCAGTGCGTCATGTAATAAAAAAGACTTCTCATTATTATTTTTTTTTCATGGCTAAGAATATCCTTCCATCCGGAGCGTCGCGTTGACATTGACGGCAAAACTAATTCATTGAAACGTCTGTCACAAATTTGAACACGACTTGGTTGTTGAAATATGATACCTCTTTGTTCAATAAACCGTAAATTAATGTTTCAAAACACTTTTGTTTTACCATCAATGATATTTATGCACTTTTCAAACCGCCGCGACTTATTGGACTTGTCGACGAATCATTAATGATTTCTCTGTCTCGTTTGAATTTATGTTAAATCGCATGTTATATTCGTACGAAAAGAGTATAAATTTTATTGTCAAACGGATTAATATTGATAAAAAAAGCCTGGGAAATTAACATAATAGCGGATTATAAATTATTGTAATAGTATTTTAATTCTTCTTTTCAATTGTATCATGTTTGTACACAATTACTATAATTCAGTTTATTTTGATATTTTTAGTCAAATTGTTCGCGCCAGTCTATAAAAAATTGTATTCTTTAGTGGAAAATAATGCATAATTATTCCAAAAACGACACAATAGATGCGAAACAAGAACTTTGTGATGACTGAAAGAATTGCAAATAATATTCATTTAGTCTGTTGCCGAAAATTGCAAATTCAATAGTTGTTATTCATACGAAGCGTTTCAGTCTCGGTGCGTTGCATCCTTAAACTGTGAAGAATATTTTGTTGCAATTATTCAAAACGAGAAAAGAACTTGTGTAAGAAGTATCGAATCCGAAATTTATGCAAAATATTTTGAACTTGACTAAAAACAGATTCTGTGGCTGTGAGGGAAAATCAGTTAACTACCAGTTGAAAACATTAAAAAATAAAACTTTAAACATTTTTTAAAACAAAATTAGAGCTCTGAATAATGTTGAAACATGTGAATTATAGTTTTTTGATCCCCATAGAAACACTTCTTTGAGTTTGTCTTTAGAAGTAGATAAAAAAACAACGTAAAATATGTTTTTAACTTAAAAGTATAAAAAAAAGCACTTAACTGGTTTTTCCTCACAGCCACAGGGTTTATGTTCAAATTTTATTGAATATCTTATATAAATTTTAATCATCAAAGAAACTATTTTTTTAATTGATAAATTTAGTATTTTAATAATCATATCCATGATTGTGGTTTATAGTCGATTGAATTATATAATTCAAATTTTTTCCTCAAATAGAAAAGTGAAATGACGATCAATTAAAGAAATAACTGTCAGAAAGGTATACATTAAAAATTGAAATAAAATTAATGAACGAGTGAAAAATGAAAATAGCGAATGGAAATCATATGAAGTTGAGAAGATTATCAGTTGGAGAGCAAAGTCAACAGCTAAAAACGACAAACCTCGTGCGCAAACATCGTCAGTGTTCGGGCGGAACGTGTACTGCAGCCGTGACCTTGGGTTGCCAGCTGATAGGCGTTTGCATTCGAAGCATGGGTTTTTGCGCGCCGTTTTCCATAATCAACAGAACCAAAAACAAGCGGCGCTTGGGTTGTGTGCGTGTTGCGAGCGCGTAATATACACACGTAGAAGTTGTGCACGACAGAGTTCTTCTTATCAAGGTCGTCCAGCTCAAACGGACGCCGGGCCAGGATTGGGGGGAGGACGGACGCACGTGAACGAAGACAACTCCTCGGATCTACGAAGACGAGCGACGAAGACGGACGGAGACATGCAGCACAAAGAGCATTCCAGGAATTGCAAGGCAGGATTGCGAGGAGCCGGGGCCGCTCCGAGCGAGGCTCGATTGAAACTTGCTTTTTCGCTATTAGTTGCATAAGACTCAACGGTAGTTTTTCAATTCTTTCTATCGGCACTATTAATAGGCCGAGCGATAGAAATGCGACCGTCTTCTATATTTTCACATGCAGTTTGTAACGATTTGTCATCGATTGATTTATTGTATCAGCAATCGCGATTTCTTACATGTCTCGTCAAGTGAACGAATATCATTTTTTTTTTGTTCTTCTTCGAGATGTTTGTCGAGACTGCGACGAGAAAAAGAGTTTAAAAGAGATTAAAGGTTGGGTATAGATAATTTAATTAACTTTTTTTGGAGACGAGAAAAAAATGGTTATTGGAGAAAAATTATTGAATAACGACGCAAGAAAAAGTGACGTTTAACGCATGTAATCCTAATTGATGTAAGAACAAATTGTTGAAAAAATTGTTGATGTCACTATGCCACATGGCATAAACGTAGACAAAAACAAACCAACTGGAAAAATATGTCTGCGATTAGTGTTCAGTAAGTTTGATTATCACGAAAACAAAAAACAGTAGCTTCCTCCCGCGCCAGACAGATGCTTGTATGCAAAATAGGAAATGTACATTGAAACGCATTTTATATTTCCCGTCAAGGAGAAAACGTGATTTGATTTGCGGAATCTGTTTTCAACAAATACTAATGTTTTTGCGATCTCACCGTGATATTATGTGTATCGTGGACATGTGTTCGGTAAGTCATATGGCAAGGTTCAAAGTCGAGTGTAATAGGTAATGGACTCAATCGAGGCTACGCAATCGCATTATTGTACAACCAGTATGGGCTTGTCTACGTTTCAATCGTAATATTTTGTATCGTTTATTCCAAACTGATGACTATAGTATAAACTTTAAGAATGTATCTTTTTGTTTATACTATTGTTATATTGTTATAATTTTCATGTTACTTTCATCGACATGATATTAGTCCATTTCACTTATTATGATTCTGTTTATCTATTTATTAAAATTGACTGACGAGAACAGAAAGATAATGTTTAGCTAACCGAAAAAAACTTCGGCATTTAAAATCTGTTGAATATTGGACTACTAAGTTTGAATTGATTATATGGTAAAAAGACTAATATTTACTTACATGAACGTTGTCATTGTTAAATTGAATATTATGTGAATGAAATAATGGAGATGATCAACTGCTTCGTAAACTTGAATAAAAAAATGAATATTATTATTAAATAGTTGAGTGATAATTTGAACAATGATGAATGCATGTACGCACGCTATGTAAAACATATTCTCGCGAATGAAATTTCGTTTTGTTCTTGTTGCAATCTTGTTGAACATCTCCATTATGACATCTTGGAAGATCTTGTAAAATTGTTATTACATCTAATGTGTTACTGCAGATCTAGCTCAGTGCGTCATCCATGTCGCAATATTTGCATCATACTTGCAGCATTAAATTGAAATGAGGTTTCATTCGTGATTACGCAACAACTGTCGATCTTTTTCCGAATGACGGTGAAAAAATAATCGGCAACCTATAACTGCATGATGGTTAACTATATTTCACATCGTTTATAGTATTTTTTATTATCTCTCATCCGTAACGTTCATGCGAACACATCGCGTAAACAGCATCGTTGATATCGCAGTTATTTAATTGGGTCACTAATGTTTCAATCAAAGTTGTATGGTTGATCACAGTCGAATTGACGCAATTTGGTAATTGAAACCCAAATTCATTAAGCTCGAACAAACAGAATAATTTCGGACAAAGTCGACTCTAATTTCAGAACTGGTGATTTTCAGATTCAGTCAAAACCAACTGGATTCTTCCCAAATAATCTAATCTCTGATATATAGATAATAAAATGAATACAAATCTTTCAACTAGTTTAAATTCCGCGGATCCATTACAAAAATATCAAGATGATTAGGAAGAATGTCCAATCTTTGGACGGTCCTACCTTTAAACAATACAAATAAATAAAAAATAATGAACTTAAACTTTTTGGAAAAATTTACATTCACGTCATTTTCGATTATTAATGAATTGATGAATAAATTAATTAATTTCAAGTCAATTGAATAAGTGTGAGACCATTTTTCTATTTTAAAAGTTATTTTTTGATATAGTCAGAAGTAAAAATGGGTATGCTCACATCCAAATCCGTAGAAAACGAAAATGTTTATTTATATGCGTTAAAATTTTTTAGTTAAATCAACGTTTCTTCAATATATCTTTAGCGTTAAAAGTTATTTTCAATATGTTTCTGTGAATTAATAATTTTTTTCTTGAAAAATTGTAAAGAACTTTTGTTCGGATGATACAACTTCATCACCTATTTTGAAAAGTATCGCAAATGAAAAGAAATATTTAACATTTTTTATAACAATAATTCAGGTATTCTGTTTAAATATATATAATTATTAATAAATTGATAGAACTTTAGTAATAATATATTTAATATAATCTATTCAACGCATAGAGTAGTGAAATTCATTTAATAATTAATTTCACATTTAAACTCCCATTCTTAAAAGAGCATCGGAATGCTCCCTATCTGAAGAAAGGTGCAGTGGCCTCACAGTGCACAGTTTACATCATGGTTGTCTAACTTTAACAATAAGATTCATATATACAAAACTTGTATTCAGCAAACATTTTTAGTTAATAAGTGGAAGAAATCATTCGTCAAAATTATAAAAATCTGTATATAAAATTGCTCAAATTAACAAAAACAAAGAGTGTCCGAAGATAGATCACTCTCCCTGTATATAATCGTTGAAATGACATGGTATTTTTAAATTGAGAATATTTTTGACAATCTCTTGAACGAATGAACGAATTGAGAGAAAAAAATGCAGGCTCATTTGTCATGCACAAAACACATTGCTTGGGCTGGAATAAAGCGACAGTAATGACGATAAGTTTTTCTCTTGCCGTTGATCTAATTATATTAATAATAATGAACAATAATCTATGTTACGCCGTCGTTTGAAACACATGACAAGATTGCAGCCAAACAATACGTTCTTGCACCGTTGCATCATCGTCGACTTGCACCAATGTATATAAATAGATTCAACACGTTGCTGAATCGCGTGTGTGCACCCGCGAGACTGCGATGATAACGCTCGGCTTAACGTGTTTACGCGTGAGGCCCAAGCATGACAAAACTCCCCTAACATTTGTCCAATCTATTTTTTTCATTTGCCTTATATAACGAATTTTTATACCAGATCATAATTGTCCTAATTCTGTATTCAAGCGTCGAATAAAAATGGATGAGCTCGAATGAAAAACAAGAGTGAATGGAATATTTTCGAAATGCTGACGTTTCTATGAGAACGTCAGAATTTCGAAAAAAGTTTGGAAAAGTTCGGCAAGGTCCGGGTGAGACCATGCTGGCTCTTTGTGACGCAGATCACAACTTTTCTGAACACAAATTTCGTCAAAATATTTGCAAAAGAAATTAGTTATCCGCCGTTTTATTCAAATAAAAGCAGCATTGGTATTTAAATGCAACTACTTATTCCAGTCCATAGATAATTTTGATTTTAGATTTTTCCAGAGGGAATGGTTGTGTCTGTGGCTACGAACAAAAAATGAGAAAAAAATGAACAGTGAATGCGAAAATGTACAATGGATTTTTTAATATCTTGTGTAACGAAAGATTTGCATTGGACGATCAATCAACAGCAAACTCAAAAGTTGTGCTGCTTGAACAGTTATTACCACGTTAGATCATCGTAGAATATACATAATTGTACAGCGTCTAACTAGATTTCTGAGGTCATCTGGTTTTTTTTCTGAATTGCAAAGCGATTGTGATACTGATTAATTCTTATAAAGTCACCATTGCACAATTTCTCACTGAAGGTGGCGCTGCGATAGATAGCCGATTAACCTTACTAACCGTCCATTCTAATTCATTAAAGGCATTATAACTGTTACAACATACACAGTTGCTGAAAGGCTCGGTGTCAGAGGTTTCGACACCGTCTTAACGCAACACCTATATTAGCTTCGAATTAACTGTTTGACCCGTGATTTGTATCTTACAAATTTCAAATAATACATTTTCGAGTGAAAAATGCTTCACCTTAAAATCTTCAAGTTTGCCTCGAGGATAATTTTTGAATTGACGGTAAAATCGGGGATGAACAGAAATGTCATGAAATTTGCACAAAAGCGTTTTCTCCTCTGCTTTCTATAACTAAGAGACAATGCTTTGACGCCACAAAAGACTGGCGACTTGGAAAAATATTGATACTTCATTATATATTAAGTAAAATTGCGATTGTAATTGACAGCACAAAGTACAATGCGAATTATTCAATCGCAGCTTACAGAGGGAGATACCGCGACTTTCATCTCTCGGCGACACGTGAAAATGTGTTCACATTGTACTTGTATCATTGACTAGAGGGATAGCATAGGTGAAGGTTAATTTAGTGCTGAGTTTCTCATAAATGCGTAATTCGATCTGAACCCCGGCGAGGTTTACACCCGTGAAATCAGTTGCGTCACCTCCGCATTCCCGATACTCGTTAGGGACTCGCTTCGTTGAGAACGTCCTACGAATCACGTGTTTGTTTTGTATTCACGTTAATTATTATTTACTATACGGGTAACCATCCATTATGCGATGAGATAACACTTTTGTCGCTACCAATAACTCGTTTCAAACAAAACGATCGAATTGAACAAATACAGGAAGCGCTATCTGATTTCATCAGTTTCATCATTTCGGACTTTGGTCTTCCGTAGTGGCGGTGAAACGATTACGAAAATTAAGACCTCAAAATAATATTAAAAAAAATGATATAAAAACCTGAAAATGACTTTTAGATTAAAAAGATGGAAATTTTCGTTTGTACGATGCGCCGAGAATAAGATTGATTATAGTCATTTTTTAACCTAAAACTCGAGATTATGGTTTTTGTTCGAATGTAAATTTAGAGTTGAATGCAAAATGAATACGCATGTATAAATAGTGAGACGCGTAGCATTTCCGTTCAAACACGATGGCAATGCGCTAGTTACATCATCGCGTTTGATTGTTCAGCTTGGCGTATCTTCATCGTGTCTAACTCTTGTCATTTGTTTTTACCTTGGCAACGTTCTATTTAATATCGTCTTTAATAAAATGCACAGCTTCTGCATTCTGCTCTTTGATTACTTCACCATCCATTTGCATCTATGTAGTAATCCCGTGTCCGCGTATTATGAACGTTTCGTTCGACGTCGTATCACAATGATTATTATCTAATTTATGACTCGAACTTAAAAATTGAATTTTCTAACGCTGCTTAAGAATAATAAGTCACAATAGATATAAACCTTTCAGACACCACGCTCAATTCCGTTAAGAATGCATTTGTTCTCTGCTGATAATGATAATGAAAGAAAACAAGAATTTTCTTCGTGTGATTGTGATCATCAAATGCATGGTGGCTGATACAGGCAAGATGGTGGCTGGGTATAAAAAAAAAACCAAGTCAATTGTTTTTGTTCTTCAAATTTGTCAACGTGAGAAACACAAAGACATAACTTTGACCTCGCCAAACGTGACTACTAACGTACAGTCGACCACCTACTTATATAATTGTCCAGCTCGTGACACAAGAATGTAGCGAAGTGGATATGGTTGCATAACGCCTGCTCATGCGGTCTGTGTGATCCGCAGACACATGACATTCAGCCCGTTTGTTCGCGCAGTACAATGCTGATATTGAGCAGTCCGATAAGAACAATACATTGAGTTTCGAATCTGTAGAAACCTTTATTCTGCCAACGTCGACGATGACAATTTGCTAAATTGAAGAAAGTAAACGAAACGAGAGATTTTATGATTGCGAGGCTTAGATGCCACTGTGTAGGTCAGTTGTACGCTCTCGCTTGCTCGATGAAAGTAAAGGTTCATTCATTGTTAGGTTCCGCTGAGTACGGAGATTTTCTCAGAATTCTCTTTATGGAATTATACGGTGCGGATAATGCTTATGGTGATTTTATTACCACTTTGTTGACGGAAGAAAGTTTTAGTTTAGTTTAATTTTAGTTAGTTAACGCAAAATTAGTTAGTTAACTCAAAACCAAGTGGAAAACAATCTTTTTCTAGAATTTTAAGCGATTTGTATTTTGGACTACAGTTTTTATTGGATTTCGTTAACGAATCAGGGCAAAGTTCATGCACGAGATGATATTCTAATAGACTAAAAAAAATACTTTATCAAATTTAAAAAAAAAGCAACAAATTTGTTCAAGAAATTTAAGAAGATTACAATGGTTTATTAAAATTCTTAGAAAGAATACACTTTTAAGTAACAACAATTCCCAAAGCTATGTACATTTTGAACCAAAATTTCCGTTCGATATTTATAAGTTCATCTTGTCAGATAAAAACTTTTATCGGCAAAGTTCAAGTTTTCGTGAAGTTACTACATCTATAGTTATTATTTACCAAAAAAACATTTTTTAATAACATTTTTTTCCTTTATAACTTGAGACTGTAACAAATATTGTACTTGCATTATGTAAAGTTTATGTTAAGTACATGCGAATATGCGATGAACGCGAAATATTTTCAGTCGATTGTAGGAAAGAAAAAAATCGCGAAAATCATATTGTTGCATATTACGTAAAACGGTTTAGCTTTGCATAAATATATACCTTCCCTCCTATAATTATGTTTTAATTATTGCGCTGGAACATAGAAAATTGAAAATCTTTATCGTATAAATAAAAAAGCAGTATTTTCACACTTAATAGGGAATACATTTCTTTGTGTACATAGTTTATGAACAAGCAATAAATAAATAAAGGAGATGTCTATTCATATAATCTATCGAAATTAATATATTTAATAAATAAATAAGTATAAGGTAACTTGCAAATTATTATTTACTAATCTAATAAGTAAGTTAACAAAATTCATCAAATAAATAAAATTAGAAGAACACAATCCGTATCATAGACTTTAATTAATTTACAGTTATTTATAATCAAAGAATAGACGGCATAAATTTTTTGAATAATTCATTTCAATCAAAGTTACTTTTATCAAAGAGACGTCATACGGATTGAATAAATTAATAAACATAATTTTAATATCTCAATTCAGCTTAATAATAAACAAGTTGTTGCGATCAAATAAATGATCACTTTTATTAAGTCTGGTTGCTTTTTGTTATTCAAGTATTCTCGTCTCAAGAACTAACCCTTATTTGGTTCCCGGACGCTCCGAGGTGAAAGGTAATGAAGTTGCCAGGCGCTCGGTCTAAAATCTTTAAACAGCCGTGGACAATAAATAACTGAGATTAATCACGCTTACCAAAGTCGCAAGACAATTATTGCGACCGATATGACGTTAATTAGCGTCACCGCTGATAATAATGAGCGGGCTAATAACTCTGCTTTATAAAAGCTCCAGCTGCATTAATTTTGGGATAAAGTCAAGAAGGTTTTTGTCGTCAAGTTAAACTTCATTCCTTTTACGTGATCCCAAGTACTTTAGGCTCAAATTGTGAATCACTGCGCGCGTCATTTTTAAAGATTATATCGCAGTCGAGCCAACATTTTTTACAATCAACATTGTAAATTCTTTTCAATATCAGAGCCAACATGGCGGGTATGTTGATTCAAACGAGTTAAAAGAAAAGAATATACGAAATTTGTTACTATAGCTGTAGGTTTTAATTCAACAGTATTTTAATCGGCATTTTTCATTTATTTAAATCTCTCTGTTTCAGGTTGGAATTTTGAAGTTTGAACAAGTTGAGCAGAGGAACGAATAGAAGGGCATTCAACGAATGGTAAGTCATTATCAAATGTTTTAACCTTTTATTTTATCAATGCCAGACATCTTTGCCTTAATTTTAATTAAAACTTCATATTTAAAGCAATATTCTAAAACGCAAGTTACAATCGTTGATTCTCCATCTCGGGTTGCCATTTTATGATGCTCATCGACCGCCATTTGATGCTTCCAATCCAAACACACAATTTGCTCGAATAGTTCCGACAAAGAATAATGCTAGTCTGTTTTTCATAAACAGATTCTAACTCAAACAAAGACTTTGTTTAATTCTAACAGCTGAATATATAAAAATGTTTTTTTTTATGTTATTTTTCAAAAAATTAAAATAATTTGAACCGCATCACAGTTTCAAATATAACCGCGAGCAATTTATAAAGTATCGTAACTAATTTTCCCATAAAATCAGCTATATAATTAGAATAACTTAGCATTACAAAATTAACACTACAAATGGTTGCTATACATAGTAACTAATAATTATCATTTTTGTCCTAACGATAAGAATACTGTTCTGCAGAGAGAAAAAAAAGACAAAACAAAAGGATTACGCAAAAAATCGGGATAAAATGAAACAGAGTCGAGAGTTATTCATTTGTGGAGATATCAAAATCGTTTATTGCACAAACGCGTACGACATGAAACCGCGGCGATAACTCGTTCTATCATGTTGTTCTGCGCCGAAGGGCAAAATCATTGGGAACACACGCAGAATCAACAAAGACTTAAGTTAAGTTTTCATTTGAGCTGTTATGCATAGGCGCAACAACAATAATAAGAGGACGTGCAGAGAGGCAGGCGGGGGCTCGACGGTAGAGGTGGTATCATTGGAATGGAGCGCTGGCCTGGTGACCTTGCGTATGTGCGTCTGGGCCGATGCGCTTGGAGAAAGAGAGCCACATCGACTTCTCCGTCATGCCCGGTTCGCAAATCTGAGACGAAGGTCCGACAGTATCGCTGCATATTTATAAATATCCTTCTAGCTGCGCGAGCTCTTTCTTTATTTCTTTCTTGTCTGGGACCCGGCTTTTGCGCTCGCACCCAAAGTTTTCTTCCAACGCTCTGTCCTCGTTACAATACTATTGCTCTTGCGATTCCTCATCAGCATCACGTTCGATTGCTTGCCTTTTCATCCTCTCTGCACAAACAATCGATTTTTATCTCCTCCTTCAATTCTATTTTCAATCTCATGCAATTCAAATTCAATCGCCAAGAGATATATATTTAATCCCACCACATAGCACGGTATCACATTTCCCAAACATAAAAATTTCAATGGAATTCGTGCATTTCACTTCCAAAATATAAATCGCCGCGGTGATTGAATCTGTGATTCTTTGCCGCGGAGCGACGTTAAGCTTGTCTAAATTAGGATTTCGCTTTAACCCATTCATTTTAGTCGGGGGGCTCGTTTTTTTGGCTTTCTCATATCTGAGACGATTATTTTGACTACTGGCGCGCACACGACTAAAAAGCATGAGATTTTGGCGCTGCAGAGGTTGAAACAAAAATCGCAGCCGGGCGTAAAAATTAGAAAAAAGTTCATCGCTCTTGGCCTTTTTCGGCCACCCCGTCCTTGTTGCCCTTGTTTGACGAACGAGAGAAAGATGTTTCTCGTTTGCAATGCAGACTGCACTCCTCTCCAAGCGGTGCTTTTATTATCTCTCCGTCTTTTTTTGTCGCTCTCTGTCATATTGCTTTTTTTCACGTCCGCGCGCGGTGTTAGTCATTTATATATGCTAAGTCTTTGTTCCGAAGGTACTCTGAAAAAAGTCATAATATGCGCTTCTGCGAAACGCCAAGGTAAACGCCCTGGTTATTGACGCCACGAAAATATGACCTTTTGTCTTTCGGCTGATTAGATCGTTAGTATTCTTTGCCACTGGCGCTGGAATGTTCCCTGCCTGATGGCTCAGCTTGGAATGTTATTGTTAGAGCGAAATCCGGCGCACGTGTGCCTGTAATGCTGCAATTTTGCACCGATCAATTTGTATACATTTTAGCCATTATCTTTCGCCGGTCGAACATTTTTTTTTCATTAACTTTTTGTCTGGTAAGAATATGTTCGGCCTCCTCGCGGTGCAGCTTTTGCGAGGCTGCATAAGAGTTGAATATCATCGTCAACCTTAGATCGAAACCTGAGCATGATCTCACACCCGAAGAATGTCGTCCGGTCTATTGCTTCTCGGCCCAAAATGTATTGTACCTTGGTTCAAAACTCATTCAAAACTTTTGCAAAAAATAGTATTGTTAATAATGAATAATCGAAATTAAACTCAAAAAAAGAGAGATTATGGCTGTGAGTATGAAATTAAATAATAAAATGATATTTATTTAGTTTGTAATAAAAATTTGAACTTTATTAGGACTGCGACTTTAAATTAAAATACTATTTTATTAATTGTGTCTTGAAATAATTCATTTTTAAAAGTTTTGCTTAATTCTAAAGTATGTTTATCGATGAATAAAATAACATAAATTAGGATTGTTTATAAGCACCGGACGAAATGTTGGAAACCAGATGTCTTAAAATAAGACCAAATGAAATAAGTTTGAATGTTTTCGAGTATGAAGATTTTAAGTGTCTGAAAGTGATGAGTTGAGAGAAGCAGTGTGCAATTGCGCGTTCAAACTGTAGCGAGGCTTCATAAATAGAATATTCGGCGGATGCATGAGAACGATGACTCTAGACGATTTCGTCACAGATAATATTAATCATTACTCATTCTGGATAAAGACATTGAAAGTCAGCGATTGCGCAAACCGCGTGAATCATGTTTGTATCGTGCCAAGTAAAATTGTCGAAAGAAATTCGCGATAAGCAAGTTCAACAAAATGTTTTTTATTTATAATTATGCGTAGCGCTTTTTTTTTATTGAACACGATACTTTTGAATTGAAACTATTTTTTAGTCAATCCGAGAGTAAATATGATTTCTTTTTATAGAATTGTACAATTACAAACCCATCAGGACGTGACAATTTTATATTTAACTATCGTTATCAATTATAGATTATTTCGTAATTGTCTCTCGAACGAGTCTATTGAATAATTAACAACAAATTCATTTTCACTTTGAGCTGCAATAAATATAGTGACCGAAATTATAATTTGAAATGAATTCAGCGCTCGTCGGTGCTGATAAACTCGAACGAACATTTCGTCCAACTTAAAATCCCGGCTAATTGATTCATAAGTAATTCAATGTGCGACATCTAAAATAGTCTGCGAGTCCTTTATTACATGCGTCAACTCGATAAGAAATTACTCACTTGACAAACAACACCGAATTGCATATACTTTTTATCAGCCTGAATATTATTTTAATTGAAAATTCAACAAGTGCGATAAGCGACAAAAAAGTACTTAGCCTGTTTGTCCGATAGCGCAGTCAACCTTTTTTTTCTCGACATCTTTTTGTCTCATTAAATTTTTCTTTGTTTCGATAATTAAGTCATCGAGCTAAAGTATAATCGGGCGTGAAAAGTGCGCAGGATGATGGCATGCTCTTTTTTTTCGTTTGCTTGAAAAATATTTGCATGCCAATATAATTTCTTTCTTTATTTTTTTCGATGCAACGAACTCGTGCACTTGAAAAGTTGAATGACAAACTGCAATTACGCAACGCACTGAAATACGAATTTCAAAAAGAGACTCATCGAGAGAACAATTGCTTATGTTTTTCGATGGGATAATAATGAAAAAAAGTGTCGCCGATCGGGTTTTTAACTCCCACGTCCGCTGAGATTATGACTGTTTTTGTTCGCACTTTTTCTATCTCGTTTGTCGATGAAAAACTCTTTTATCCAATCTGATGAAATGTTTGGCAAAAATTACACCGTGGACTGTAGCATTAGAAGTGCCAAAGCTATTAGAAGATCAATTCCAATAGTTCAATATGGTATGTTATTTTTGCAAAAAAATAATTTACCTGGAAGTATCCCGTTAATTTTATAACCGCGTATGATAATCATTTGAATGAAAAAGATACAAACAATGATTTTTTATGCAACTAGAAAAATGCATTAAAAAATTTTCCTCAAGTCTGTCAATAAATAAGTAGTAAATTTAAAAAAAAAAAGAAAAGTTTTTTTTGGCCTTTTGAAACAAAAAATGATGCTCATCGATTTTGTCTGGAAGTCAATTAAATCTCTCTCAGCCATCTGGCGGAAGTTTCGATAGGCATTGCAGCGTAAAAAGAAATGTGCCCGGTGGATGGGCACTTTTGAAGCGGAAGGGCAATTGTGGAACACCCTGTATATCGCGCGTGGGTGAAATAGTGACGGTACTCGAGCAAACAAGATTGTAATGTGGCGAAGAGAAGAGGGTAAGAATGAAGAGCCGAACAGCAGCCGCAGCCGAGGGGACGGGGGCGGTCTTGTGCGATAGAACAAGGTGCAATGATCGCGTGCGATGCACAAACAGCGTGATCCGCACCAGCCAAGGTCACCCGGGTAATGTCCCGATGCCCCCTATGCAGGACAAATTCACGGCATTTAGCCGCCAGGGGTGGGGGCATCCGACCGACCGACCGACAGACCGACTGCCCCTACCACCTTCCACCCCTTCTCCCCTCTCGAACCACTCGAACCCCCCATCCCTCTCCCTTTTCTCATTCTGCAAAGACCGTTTAGGCAACACCGTGCGAATACCAAGTTAGAAAATTTATTTCAATGAATTTTAAGTTCTTAGTTCAAATCAGGAGGAATGAATTCCAGCAATAAAAGTATTTAAAAGAATTTGAAACTTTTTTTTTTAATTTTTATTTTTTGAATTTACGTTTGTTTAGTTATTCAATGGCTGTTCTAAAATTTGTGCAAAAATGAAAGTTGACAAATTGGGTTAGTCATTGTTTTGTTTAGTTATTGAAATAAAAAATGGATGTTGAAAATACCGTTGAATTAAAAACGATTAAAGAGGCAGTGATTTAAATCATTAATTTGAAACAAAAAATACCCGAAATTGCCAGTCATAACGAAAAATTAATTCGACCATGTTATTGAATAACTGATGTGATAGCGATAAAAACTATTATAAAATCCAGCCGTGACATAATATATATTATCAAAAATGAAAAAATTGTGTATTTAACGAGAAGATAATCGTGGATTACGTAAAGCGCAATGAAATGCTCTTAGATTTGAAGAAATTGATAGCGTGCTTAGAAAGCAAGACGAGAAATTGTACTTTTGTTGAAAACCTGAACGGTGAACACGTTGCACGTGACACTCACGTGCAACCTCAACAAAATATGAAAACGAAACCAAATGTTTAATATCCATGACTTCAGCAGTTTAAAGAAGAAAAAACAGGTTAACGAACTCGTTTGAATTATCGCGCTATCGAGACGAAAACAAATTGTCGCACTTGAAGGTCACCTTGATACCCCTGCGTCCCCTCTCTTCGCCTGTTTTATCGCCTAAAGATACGAACTCACAACAAATGAAAAAGGTTCGGGTGAAACATTGAAATTGAATACAATACCAACAATAATACAAATAGCCCGACGCGTCATTATATGTGCAATAATTTTTCTTTTGTTTTACGTAACTTTAAAATTTGCTTGGCGCGGAAACAGGAAACTATCTTTCCCCGTTTGTTACGACAAAAAAAACTCGCGGCAATTTCTCCGCAGTTTATTGTTTATTATAAATTATCCAACAATTATTTCGACAAGCGTAACAGCGAGTCACGCGAATCTCCGATCCGAGAAATCG
The DNA here is from genome assembly GCA_030522925.1 of Trissolcus japonicus. Classification (NCBI taxonomy): domain Eukaryota; kingdom Metazoa; phylum Arthropoda; class Insecta; order Hymenoptera; family Scelionidae; genus Trissolcus; species Trissolcus japonicus. The sequence goes on along the minus strand of JAPYZS010000143.1, from coordinate 136,497 downwards.
GTGCAACTTTCGTTTCATCTACAAGATGATGAAAGAAAGCAGGTTCTCCTGATTGATTCGTGATTCTAAATCAACTAAATTTTGTTGATTTAGTAAATTGTTATAAAAATTCAACGGAATATTAAGTAAAGTATAATCATTCGCAAAAGTAGTAGGTGAGGGGCATCATAATTTTGTTATTCGATCTTGTTAACTTATGTAACTAAATGACGAGAATTTCATATCGCTTCAGGGGAAGTTTGTTGAGTGGTCTTGACCAAACTTGTTACGAAATTTGGTCTTGAACTTGCAGTTTGAAAATACGCCGAAAAACAGCAAGTTTTTTCTTCATCATGTTTCCGATTGTCTTAATGGCATTACATTCGGATTATCAAAATGATGCAATGTTGGAAAATGATGATTTTAAATTCTTTTATAAAAGTTGTTATTATTCCCACACTTACCGTTGTTTTAAGCTTACTTTTATTATTTGCAGACGCGTTTTTTTGTTTGTAAATCATTTGTTTGTAGTTATTTAATCAAGGCATTTTCTTCAAATTAAAAAGAAAATTGTAGTCACAATGATTCAAGCAATTTTTAAATAACAAATTTTTTTTTGTTAATTCAGTTGAAAAAAAAAAACAGCCAAATTATCGAACTGATAATTTATATTCCCTGTCTGGACAAAAATTGAATTACACTTGATCTTTGGATTTTTAATTATAAACTTGTTTCAGATTCAAGATTTTTTATGAATGCAACTGCATATTAATGTGATAGATGATTCGCTCAAGTATTTTTATTTTGTATATAAAGACAAGGGTAATTGCACTTATTCGTTCGCTGAATCTTTTCATTTGCACTTGAATAACATTTATCGGGCATGCATAATTTTGAAATTTAAATTTCAGCTAAGAAAGATGCATTGAAAGGCATCGGTGCGATGCAAAAATGAAAACTTTATTTCGTTAGACAAAAAATGAAATTTGAAACCACTTTTCAATCGGGTGCACAATCAACTAATTTTAATGTACTGCGTTACATCCGCGTACATGTACCACGCGTATCACGAATAGTTTGCACGTGTAATGATGCTCGAAAAGTAAGCAGCCAAAGAGAAAATACAAAGAGAGACCGACGACTTGGTCAGTGTGGCTGACAGAGACGCGGCAAGAGTGAAAGAGAGGTAAGGTCCGGAAGAAGAAAGCTGAAAGCGTTATGCAACACTGCTGCAAATAAATGCGACGCAAAATGGACGCGTGTTCCTGCCGCTGATATCGCAATGCTCTTTTATATTAACCTTTGTTTTTCACCTTTCTCGTATATTCCACTTGGGGGGGGGGGGGGGGAATCTATATACTTTGATACAATTTGTTTGACAATCTGCTTGCGAAATTTGTTGAGCCCCTCACAATGTTATTACAAATATTTGCGTCACATATTGGAGGAGGAAAAATAATAACATGCTCATTAAGACAAGAAAATGTGAAGAAGATATGTTGGCTTTTGATAAATTGTTTTTATTTGAAAAATGAAAAAAAGTTAAAAATTAAAACCAAAAGTTGAAAAAGAATCTCGAAAAGAATGTTAAAAAACGTAAAAATGCAATATTTTGGATTTAAAACATTGAAAAAATGTGATAAATTTTATGAGGTTGTACGAGGAAAAAAGTAATCGCAAATCATTGAAGCTCGTTTTTTTCGTTACAAAGCAAGGCCTGCTTGCCGGCCGGTATTTTTGCACGGCCGTGATGTGCGCCTGGTCCGCGTGAGTGCTGAAACGTACACGTGAGCTTAGTCTCCATAATAACTATCAATTACAGTCCTTGGCAAGAAAATAAACTCGTGCTGCTTGTTGTTGCATCAATTAACTCGGTGTCGTTAAATTATTTTGAATTTGTTGAAAGGCAAATCCAACGATTATCAAAGTTTGCGCGCGACAGCCTACATTTTCATTTGGTTTAATATTATTATTCTAATCAATTCCAATAGAAACTATAAGTTTGCATGTGATCACGCGACATATGTAACTTTACATTTCTAGTGCTCTCGAGCTCGTCCTCGATATTACAACTTTTTGCAACCCAGTTTTTCTTATTTTCTTTTAACTTTTGAATTACATATTAACCTTTGGTTATTATTTTTGCGTCGATTGAAAAATAACAATTATGAAAGAATTCTGCTTTTATTTTTATAACTTCATGAATATTGGTAGATTTTACATTTTTAATGAAGGATTAAATTAAAAGAATGTTTAATTAGTTGTTTACAATTGAGACAAGAGATTGTAGAAAATCGATGATTTGAATCTTTTGGAAATTTTGATTGGAGCCGATCTTTGCAATGAAAATTATATGCTGTAATAAATCTGGTTATAGGCTCGTAACATTGGATTAGTGATTCTAACGAGGCACGTGATGATTTAGCATTGAGCCAATGCTATAGTTTGCAAGAGGATATCATAACAGTGGTTACACTTTGATACACGTGTACATGATTTTATTAGAATTTAAGGGGGTATATGCACTGGAACTAATATTATATGCATCTTTACGCAATTCTAAAAGAAAATTAAATAGTACATAAGAGATTCCGCCAACTCTTTAAAAAAAATAAATAAAAATGATTGAGCAGCTCCTACAAATAACATGTGCCATATAGGCAGTCCAAAATAAAATTCACCTTCTATTAGAGCCCAATTTGACCGATTTAGGACCTTTGTAGTCTTTCTTTTAACAGGCAAACCTTTATGGGCCCCTTACACGCCTTTATTGAGATTTCAACCATTGTCTTATTTTAGGATTTGTTGGACATGTATGATTCCTTTTCCTGTTAACAAAGGGCCAGATCGGAACTTAATCTGGGTTTAATAACGGCGTGAGTTTTTCAGGCAATCCTTAATAAGGCCATAAATTAATTTATACTGTAATTAATCATCAAACGGCGAAATTCATGTCTTGATTCAAAGAAAGATTAAAGAGTGTATCCAATGTTTTCAACAAAATATTCCACGATTTAAGCAGTGCAAAAAATACTTCAGCATGTTTAAACGTTTATTTTCTAATGAAAAAAAATTTAATCATTACAGAAAATAAAAGTTGAATATGAGAAAAAATGAAAAAGATGCAGTATTTCTCATGAATTGATTGATTGTATTAATTAATACTCGATTGCAAATTGTTCATAGAACTCATAAATAAATAACAAACTCAATTATTGCAAATTTTTCATATTGCAGAATATTGTTCAATTATGACACATTTGCACGGCCTATTATTTATATTTTGTTTATTTTTATGTAAAAAGCAGTAAATCTTGTCTCATATTAGGTAACAACGACAAAAATTAATTCATCAAGTTTATAATAAGCTATAACGATGTATTAACACAAATGTTTTTTTTGCGAGGCGCTTTTTATTGTAGATTTTAATAGTTGATTGCATTTGTAGTCAGGTATAAAAAAAGTTGTTTCTGTTCTCAAGTACAGTTGCGAGTTGTACTTATGTAATTGTAAACAATTATGAGTTATAGTCGTCGAAGGTAAGATGAAATGAAACATGAAAAATTCTTTTTTATGAAAAAATCAAGAACCAAGAACACATTTTTTTTTGTTTCTAATCATTTGAGATCGATCAAATCAAAACACATCTTATTATTTATTTAAAAAAGTCAAACAAGATTATGAAACATATTTTTTGAAATTACAAAAACATTCTTTAAAATGTCAGAGAATCGAAGAATATATAAAAAATAAATAAAATACCATTAAAAAAATTGTATGCTTTCTACAAAAACTTGAAATATACACCTTAAAGAAATCTAATAAACCTACAGTTTACTGCGAAATATTATGAAAAAAAACAAACAAAAAAGTAAGAATCTAAAATACCTGCAAAAATTAATGAGTTTGTGTACCGAACTTAGAAAGATTAGTCAAAAAATTTGAGAAAAAACATTTGTTTTGTTTCATATAAATGTCAGGCAATGTTAATCGCCTTTTTACTTAAATTCTAATTTTGTTCACCATTCAAAAAACCTAGACCATAATATGAGTTAATTTCAAACGTTTTAATTAAAACGTAAGTGGCTGTTCTTTAACAAACAACCTCACACCTAACAAGATCGCAGCTCAAGTTGGAATCCGTCTGAAAATAGACTCGTGATAAACATCAGAAAAGCCTGGGTCGAGAAGTGTCTCAAATTAAGCATAAGTATTTTTTGCTCGAAAAAGAAACATCGAAGAATATTAAGCTCGTGCATTAGTTTGCGAATACTAAGTATACAAAGGGCAAAAAAGAAGACCTGCAATATTGGTAGGCGAAGTGCAGACGCCGCTTGACGCAATTGGTGGCGTCGCCTAGGACAGGTCAGTGACAAAGCAAGGTCACGCGTATATTCAGTGGCGCACGGTCCCGCCTCATGCGCGCAGATTGGCGCGACTGAGGATGCTTTCGGTTTTTGAAATTGCTCAGGCTGCCGCGCGAGGACAGGTCAGTGACAAGCCAAGGTCAACCTGCTGCAGACTCCTGCGCGTCCTATCTGACGTCCTCGAATCATTCGCACGCGAAAAAAATCGCGGCCTTTCAATTGCACAAAACAGATGCACAAAAACTACCAATTATAAATGCAAGGTCGCGCTTGCATTTTTCGCCCAATTATTGACTTTAAGGACGACCATTACATGTTGCGTATTGCTCCAAGAGATTTCACGTCGATACATTTTTGAAGATATTTTTAGCATAAACCAATTAATTATACTGTTGTTTGCGAGCAAACTTGCCCAACGAGCTGTCTAAAGTTTTTTCCTCCCTTTTATTATTTTTTGTACCTTTTTTAAGTCGCTGACTTAATTGCTCCGTCGAAAAAGTATAAGATTTAATTAAGGGGTTGTATTTCTTCCAATGGACGAAGAGTTAGCTTAAACTACTAACGTAATAAAATTATGAGAGAAAAGAATTTGTAAAAATATTTGTATTGGTTTTGTTTTATTTTCAATAAAAAATGACCCAATCGTGTTGAAAATGATAAATGCTGAAATGATTGATACGCGATTAATCTAAATAATACTGAGCTCATTAGTTCATTCTGATTAAACTGGAATCTAATAAACTGTGCCAGGTATACGTGTTAAATGATTACGGGCTGCATTCGCATATTAATCAAAATGGAAGTGATACGAATTTTTCATAAACTTATTGCTTTTTTGTAAAAGACGACTTGATATCGTTATAGTTTACATTTTCTCAGATACGATACAATTTGTTTTAATTCAATTTATGTTAATATAATGAAAGTTGAGAGTAATAATGATTGCTATTACTATAGAAAAAAATAAAACAGAAGTTGTTTCGAAACGAAAAGTTTTCATATTTAGTTTTTATCATTTTCGTCATCTTTTGGTTGGAGAAAAACTAGTGCAAAGTCACATCACAAAGTCACAATCTTGATTCATGTGTAACTGCACCGTCAGGTTTATGAACGTAAAAAAGTATCGTTGCGACAGCGAAAACGCACGTATACACATTTGCTATAATTTTGTGCAAACTATGTAAACATTTCGATCCGATGAAATATTAGGCGATATTTTGTGCGTTTTTGTGCATCCTCATATCAATAAAATCGAGTCAGCCAAAATTGTTTGAAACCATGCGGCGAAAAATAAATTGTTGGTGAAAACAATATAAACAAGAAATAGATCAAAATAAATAAATGCAATGCACTATTTTTTATGGAAAACCCAAGAATTATTATACAGTATTTTGTGTTAATTATTCATTTTTTTTTCAAATAGAATGCTTGAAAAAGACAAATATTGAAAAACACATCATCATTCTTCGTAATTTTTCCACGTGGATTATTAAACTAAAAATTTCAAAGATAAATCAACCGTTTGCCTAAATAAATAATTAGTTACAGCAACATCGATCGAATTGGAAATTACGATAGGTTATATTAATTAGTCAAATCCTGAATAATATAGGCAAATAAATTTTACACCAGAGAAAGTTTAACTTCAGGAATGGCTGAACCCTTGAACGTGCACATTTATTGTCATGGGTGCATCAATTTGTGTTAACATCCGGGTGTTTTATGGAAAAAGAAAGATCAGCGCGAAAACATAATCAACTAACAGTGTGATAGTGTTAATTTCTTCCACTCAATGATATTAACTAATTCAAAAGTGAAAAAGAAAGTAGGTGTTGTAACGGTGTAAGTTCCTGTCGATGCATAAATTCATCATTAACTGTAGGAACTTTAATCTTTTAAAACCTCTCGTTATCTAACGATGGTATTTCTTTTAACGATGTTATTATTTTACATAACACGCGGTAATATTAATGCCTAATTTTTAAAATCATATTTCTTGCAAATGTGCGAAAGAAAGATAGAGATTATAATCTATCGTTGATTACGGATTTCCGGCTCAAAGGACCAACAAGTTGATTGGATTCAAAAGGTTCTTTTGACTTATAGTCTTCTTTTGCAACCACCTAGTTTTCATTTAAAGTAAAAATTAATATTAGAAATTGTCCTCATTACGGCTAACAGAAATTATTTCCAGAGACAAAATTTCATTGAGTATCATTTTACGGAATCCAGTTTGTATGTATCCATGTTTTAAAAGAGCAAAAAATTGATTTGTAATTGAACGATAGTAACATTAAAAAGCAAAGATTTCTATCGGGTTCAATGTAAATTTAAAATACAGTAATAATTTTTGAATAATTTTAATTTAAATTTCCACACAATAGTTTATTTGACATAAGACAACAATATTCTATCATAAATTTTAGTATTTTCGTCCCTCCAATCATAATATCGCTGAATCCGGCTCGAAGGACCATAAAAGTTCTTCAATTGACCATAGAATTGACAATATATAATAATTTATTAAACTTATCTGTCGAATTTGTTTTATTTTATTTAGTTAATTTATGAATGACTGATATTGTTGAGTGCAATAATGTTGATTCAGTTATTTTTGATATACGATTCGTGCATAATTCATGGAGTGAGTCAGCGAGAGCAATGTCATCAAGTTTTGTCATAAATTCGGGTTCACGACCGGGACAATGTCGTATCTGGCGAGAAGGATGTTGACAACAGCCGGGCATAAAAGTTGGTTGAACGCACGTGAACCTGGAGGGAGATGCAGAGGAGGTGCCGATACACAGCAAGTCAAGAGTGAGAGTGCCGAGGTCATTGACAACTGATGGATGAATAGACGTCATTTTTGTCATGACTTTCGAACAATGTAACTCCGCGGTTGTGATACTTTCCTTGCAAATTTCCGATAGCTTAAATAATATCGACGAAAGTTATTTCGTTTCGTTTATACGTGTTGCTTTTTTGTTGCTCACGAATTGTACTAATTGTTTCCTTTCCGGACTTTTCGATCGGTTTCACTCGTCTTCTTGTCATTTTTGTCTCTTATTTTTGCACCAGTAGCGTGGCTCGCAAATCGTTTGCTTTTTCTATTTAACTTTCTCCTAAGATCGCATCGAAAGTTGCAAAATAGCACAATGCATTTTTACCAGAATTACGAAATTGGATGCGATACCGATGAATAGGGGAAAATCGGGTGGGGCTGGCTGTAAAATTTATTATTATCGCTGATCAATAACCATCCCATAGTTTTCCTTACAAAATAATAATATCCCAAACGTGTTATCATCAATTTTTTAATTGAAAAATGATTTATTTTATGTTCTTGGACACAAAAACAGTATATTTTCGAATAATAAACGTTTGCTCCTGACAATTCGACATATTGTTTTTTTTTTTTTTTTTTCAACAAAGTCAGAGATAAAAATAGATTCCCAGGGGTTTCGTCACTTTAGGTCACAAAACGTGACATCTCATTGCAAGCCACATCATAAAACTGTCAATTTAAGGACCCTGTGCACTTCCTTGAAAAATGCAAGCTGCGCCGACGCATGTCGTTAAGAGCATTCGAGAAAAAAGTTGAAAAAAGCATTAATGCTGAACAAATAAGCGGGTTTTGTGCAGAATCGCCTTATGCCATGTCTCCGTTTACATTCACGTGAAATTACATCAGCGACATTGCCTCGGCTGAGTTTCACCTTCGAAGACGGTTCCTGCCTCGGTTCCTGTCATGTGGAAAGTAGGTTCGTTGCCCTGTAGAATTCGACATTGACGTCATTGCCAATGTCGAAGTTGAATGGAAGGCAAACTCGAAAACAACAGTCGAAAAATATGTGAGAAGGTAGGGCGCACGACTTGTAAAAAAATGGGAAGGAAAAAGTGTTATGCTTTCTCTTTTGCCAATTACAATCAATATGCCACGAAATGGTTGGATTTACCGTTACGGCTCGGACGCTTTTTGATGTAATCATCTTTGTCAATGACTCGAAATTGGATCGACCAATCATTTTTGACTGGGGTTGAATTTCTTTTTCTTCTTGGCACGAGAAATAAAAAAATAATTGACTCATCGTATTCGATATCAAGAAAATGTGTCCAACTTTGTTGAATGCCACTTGAACGTGTGTTTTTTAAGACCGAATTTTTTTAAGAATGTCGGTTTATAAATTTTTATCTCATTGTTTTGTTTATATATTATTCTAAAATTTGAAGAAAGCTATAAAAAGAAGACATCTTTGTTCACATACCGATACTGACGTGTTTCTAAAACAACTTGGTGTTGTAAATTTTTTAGGTTACATTTCAGATCGATGCATTCAGCTGCTTTTGATTATTGGCGAATTGATTATGTATACAACATTTTTGCGAATTTTTAAGACGAAACTCCAAAACTTCTTTTTGGTCAAGTTTTAAGTCTACAGAAATTTCTCGAAGAATTTTTTTTCAAGTTCTACAAAAGATCTACAAGATTTTCTTGATAGTTTGAATATTTTACATCTTTCATAACAAAATTGTGATATTCATACGAAAACAATCTGTAAGACTTTAGAATTTCTAATATTTAATTATTATAATTGAAAATCAATGCTTTAATTTCAGCGTATTTTTTCTGATAGTGATTTCGTTATTTTGTGTTGGGAATGTTATATTGTAAAGCACCTTCACCTTGTCTAAACAAGATATTGTTCAACAGTATGCGATCATACCAAAATGAGATGACTTTCTATTTGTTATAATTTTTCATGGTATACAAGATTTGAATAATAAAACATAAGATGTAACGACAAAATTGGTAGGTTTCACGCGAGATAGATTTCATGTTAGATATCGTAGCACGAAATTATTTTCAAATGAGAAACTTTCATGAAGACGATTATTCCAGAACGCCGATGACATTATGGCGCCCGTGAAAGCAAGACAAGTGAGAGCTCCGGATGAACGAAATAATGACTCGAGATATTCGGACGCATCATCATCGAGATGGCGAAATTGTTGTTGTTCATTAATGAATCGTTTCCGTTGTTCCACTGATTTGTTTTCTACCATTGTTTCGAATTCTTGCCGTGAAAACTACACTTAATTATAGCTCTGCCGTGCGTCTCAAATCAAGTAAAAATCTTATAAAAAATCTTAGATCAATACTTACAATGCACAAGCTTATAATATTTTTTTAATTTTCATTAGATGAAATTTTAAGCACTGATAAAATATGTTATTTTTTTTTATGTTTTATTAAGGCTAAATGGAACGAAAGAAAGAGAAAGGATTGGTGCGAATATATCGGACGATGAAAAAGGAGACGTAAAAATGTGCAAAACAAGATAATAGGAGAAAGGGAAAAGAGAAATAGCGACGATATCTGAGTGGCGACCCGCAACTACATCCAGTGTCAGTGGCCTTGCTTTCTGCGACCCACTTTCTTGGACGTGCCGGTACCTATCGCGCGACTCACTGCAATTCGCCTACTAGAAAAGTCCAACCGACCATTACGGATTCAATGCGTTTAAATTTCTACTCCGTTTTCTTATCTTGTCAACATTTTACGATACCTTTTTTCCATCTTTAATTACATCAATCGTTTTCCTCCTAATTATTACTACTTTTTTGATTCCACATTTTACAACCTCTTCCTACTTTTCTGCTGAGACTGATTTTTCATTCAATTTATTCGACTTGAATAATTATCTATTTAGTATGTATTGTTTTCACGGTTTCATAATCTACATAATCGGTATTTTCAACCTCAAAAACACAAAAAAATAGAGAAAAAAAATGTTTTTGGAGATACTCTTATTTTTAAACCTGCTTGTTCAACGAATGATACATCAAGATTTGATTGAAAGCAAATGAAATTACACCGCAAGCAATACGGAAAAGTTGAACAAAAATGTTAAATAGGTAACAGAAAGTGAGAAAATTGGTGCCTGCTATCGCTCAAGCGGTGTTCTAATAACAATCACGAGGGAAAGTAATTTCACTCGAAGAACTTGTGTGTGCAACTTTTTTTGCATTATCTCTCCTATTACATGGGATGTGCTCAGGCTCGTAACACAACTAGATAATGCAAGTGCAGTCGCACGATGTTTCCTCTCTCCCCCCTTGAGACATTGATTTAATTAACATTGACTATCGTACTAATTACTTTAGAACAATTATAATTTGTCTATAATAAATACGTAGCATTAAAGAACTAACGATGAAAGTTGAGACAAGCCTTATCTGATTTGGGATTGTCGCACTTATTCACAAACTTTTTCCGCATTTTTTTTATTCATCTGAAGATTGATTGCTATAATAATCATTATAGTCACGTGCTAAAAATGAAAAATGATATAAATTCGTATGTAATGCTGCTGCAAATTTAATGTATTGTGTAATCCTTTTTTATATTTCCATTTAAGATACTCAAATTTTGGTAACTGAATGATTTGAAGCCGAGATTTTTGTTTAGATTATGCATAGAGAATGTGTCAGTCTTATTTGCGTTTGAACGGTAAGGAATGGCAGGGGAGCAGATTTCATGAATCATATCAGCGGAGTTGGTATGCACGTGATTGTTAACACACGTGTTCCCGCCAAAATATTTTTCCCATTTGAACGTGCAAAGCCAGACTTATTATTCAACATTGATGCAATGATTTCCTTATTATGAAACATGTTAAATAGTTCATACGCGATTGCATTCAGCCATGAACGTGCACGCTAGAAAAAATATAGTCGATAACGAAATGTGTGCGATATGTTGAAGCTAATTTATCTTTATTTTTTCAATATTTTCATTTCAGAAGATGTTTTTTTTAACTTCAGAGTTACTTTGAAATAAAATTGAACAGGATGAAAACATTATTTCAACTTATTTCTCGTCATTCATACGTTTATGCATCATTTGCCAATTTTTTTTAAACCGAAAAACGTATTGCATAATATTTCTTTCTGAGATAGATTTTAATTTGTATTATATTCTTTTGATTTCAGAGGTGAGTTTTTGATTCGAAAAGGGAAAATTCCAGGGAGAAGCTGAAAAGGTTAGTCAACTTTTTTTAACAAGAAGAAAGGGACATTTTTGCATAAAATTTTAATTATTGATTATTTAGAGAAATGATAATTTCTTTTTAACATTTTCCTTAGAACAAGAATAATGAAAAGATAATAATATATTTTAACATTGATAAAATCTCAAGTAGATAAAAAAGTAACAAGAATGATAACTAAAAAATGTAAAGTCTTTATAGTCGCAATAAAAATTAAATACGAGTGTTTTTCATGTATGTACGTCACAATAAGTCGGCACGACTTTTGTCTCGCGAGTCGCTACGCATCTCATAATGTGATATGCGTCTCATTTCTAGAGGTTACTGAACGACTTGAATTTTGATTAATTCGCCAACCAGTTCTAGAAAATTTTTCCAAATGAAAATTGCCGGCACAAATGAAACGCGTAAAAAAGTTTATTGGCGTTGAATAAAAATGAAATATCCGCATCCTAACACTCAAATTTTAATATCGCATAATTTTTTAAAGATATTTGGAAACGTTAATAATTTAATATTCAATTGTATTTGAAATTCACTAAAAGAAGTATATAGAGAGTCATCACTTGCAGATAAGAATATATAATTTAACAAGTCATAAGAGTTCGATTGCATCTCTTTCTTATATCAAGTGGAATCATCAAAAAGTGATACTTTTGCGTGCAGTAATGTACGCGTGCGCCACAGGCGAAAACGTAACGCGTGTTTATGTACACAAGTGCGGTACACGGGTGCAATAGAGAGTGTTACATAAACGTCAAGTCGGAACCGTTGCCAGAAGGAAGGCCAATGTCCTATAGGCAGTCAACGTGCTATCTAAACTCTACCTATAAGCTGAGACATGAACTTTTCGTTCGCAGCAAAATTGCAATCTCAAATGATCACTTTACACAGCTTTCAGCTTGAATTTTGTTATTTTGTTTCCCGTAAAGTGCAAGTCAATGATGTTTTACCATAGGCTGAATACACGTTTTTTTATAAATAGGTAAGAATTAAATGACCTATCAAATATCTTTATACAAAAAAATATATCTCAAGTTCATAAATGTTTTGATCATACAATTTATATTGTACGTTTTTGCATTAATTAATTATAAACTACGGTTTAAATTAATTACAAAAAAATGAAAGAACCTGTGATTAAGTTAGAAAACTGATTTGATTGTAATTAACAGTTTCGAATTGATGCAATTTTTGTTCATAATCTTCCGCGACAGCATTGAATTCACGCGTAACAGCATTCATCATTAGTGAAACGCTAGTTATTATGCACCGAGGGAAGAGCGAATGCCATTGAATCATCTACCGTCGCTTTGGTTTGTCACATTGCATTAATATGTAGGATGATATACGCCTGTATGCAACGGAGAAAGTGCTTCATAATAGGACAAATCTCTCTGCAAGTTGCGTAGTGGGATCATTTTTATGCCGCTATAATTACCACGCCTGTTGCTGATCTTATCTTACACAAAACATGATATTGAGATTACGTTCATTAATCAGTAACAATTAATTCAGTTGAATCAATTTCATCTTTTTAAATTCAGTCAAATCATTTTGTTTTGTTTCTTATTATTGTATTTTTAATCACAATTTCTTATTATTGAGTTTTTTTAGTCATCGTCAAAGAAAATTCTGTTGACACAACATCATTTTCAATTGAATCAACTGACATCAGTTGACCCAACTGTTGATTTCGCCTGTTGATTACCTATAATTGAATTTTCTGTTGTTCCAACTTTTCAGATTTCTCTCAGTGTAAGTTATTTCTTTATTCTTTATTCTCGCAAGAAAACTTTTTTTTTCAATTTTACATAATTTGAATGAAAATTAGTTTGTTCTTTAAATAACAGTCTAGTCAAAACAAATTATCATATTAAACAGCACGAATAAACATTGACAAAAAATGTTTAATGTTTACCGGAATCGTTAAATAAAAACAAGGTGTACTTGGTTACTTGTGAACAAACAAAATAATGTTTGGCGTGATCTCGACATTGCATCTGAAACAACGGAACGCCGAGTAATTTAGAAAATGTGTGCCTTTGCGTGGGTAATCGTAGATTTCTAATGTAACATAGAAAAAAAGTCGCGCGATGCGCTTACACGCGGATCGTAACGAGATTGCACGGTATAAATCTATTACGAGCACTTTCAATGCCGGGAGATAAATAACTGATTTTCACAATGCAAACAAAACGAAAGTGGAGCATGAATGAAAACAAAAGAAGTGCGCAAAAAAGCGCAACCTTTGCGGCATACGACTGTTGACTTTCCTTTCCCCACTATTGTTCTAACTAGTACCCGCACCTATCTGCTTTGTCTATCTCTCTTTCGGAACTGCAGTTTAGGCGTGTTGACTTTGCAGACACAAATTTCTCTTTTGCACATTTTTCTGATTTAAACTTTGGATTATTAGACAATATTTTGTATTTTCAGATTTGCAAAGTGATTCCTTTCATTAGTAAAAAAATAGTTTTTATATAAATAGCATCAAATCTGGAAGAAAGTTGTGAGATTGTTTTTGTTGTTGATAAAATTGAATATTTTATTTAGAAAAAATTACCTAAATATATATTATATTTTGCAAAAAAAATATTTTTATAAATTTTGAAATTTCAATTTCTAACGTATCAATTTTATTTCATTTTTATTTATAGTTTCTCTATAAATTGATCGTCGTAGGATTTCCGACTTCTGCGTATTACAGTTCATTGACATAAAAAGTATATAATTAAACATTTCCTCTCTTGAAAAACATCTTGTATACTATTTGGAATAAAATATGTAGAAATGAACAACTTGAAAGTTTCATAATTGCTTTTGCAATATTTTTAAGACATTTTAATTGTTATTAATTGGAGTGAAAAAAGTGATCGAGTGGACAATTTTAATTCAATATTTTAATGTCAATTAATTATTAAAATTAACATGCCAAATTGTATGATTTTAAATCAAATCGCAAAATTGACGGATTTGAGTTCATTGTCAAGGACACGATTTGAACTTGGTTGAGTAACGTATCGTGGGGTTTAATTGGAGGAGTGATAAATATAATAGACACGAAAAATGGCAAAGTGAAAAGGTTAGAGGATTAGTCCAGGCTAGACTTAGGATAAGAAAATTGGCACGAGGTAGCTCTCAAGGAAACGGGAAGGTGCACTTTCAAATGTTCCTTGACTGCACATGCCACTGACGCCAACTTTCTTGCAAGACGACTCGAATCGAGAGCTCGAGAAAGCCACTCACTCCCTTATTTATAAGTGCATTTCATAACTGGTTAACGTTCCGCATCGCGGTAGTTACGGATCCCAAGTAACGCAAATAAATTGGTTTTCGAAGCAACAAAACTATCATTCGTTTAACATAATTGCGTTTTCATTCTAGCATAAACACCGGTAAAGACCTGGTGAAACTTGAGAAGTTGATGAACTTGAAAATTTTATATTATTTTAGATCCTGATTATTAAATCAAAGTTTACAAAAGTTTCTTTTTTCTTTATAATAAAATATAGCTCCTCTGTAAATTGAATAAATTTACAATAAACGTATCATATCCATGATATGAAACAAAGTTTATTTTACATTATGTATCACGTAAAGAACATGCAATCAGTTTCGAGTAAGCAGTTGGTATTATTTACAATATTAGATTTCATAGTTGTCATCAGTTTGCAACAAATGAAACAGTCTCTTTTGTGAATAAAATAAAATGTGCGTGTTCACGAAGTGCCATTGACTTTTAAAAGATGAGGTAACATTAAAGTGCAAAGACCTTAAGAAATTTTTGTCGATGCAAGCTATGTTACGTGCATTATAAATGTCGCAATTCCGCACGATTTGTTTCTGAAATTATAAAGCAACATTTCATTAAACGAAAAAATTGATCGTTTCGACACTTCTAATTTCTTAATCACACATAATAAGTTTAATAATTTGCAAATATTGTTGAACTTAAATTATGAAAACGAATATTGAAATAACGAGACAAATTTTTCAAACGCTTGAAATATTTTTTAAATAATTTTTTCAGTCGTTTTAATAGTGGAATGAATATTATTCACCGACAAACAAAGCAATCAATATGTTACAATCAAATTTCAATTACTGAATAATGGTGAATAATATTGAACGCCAGAAAACATTCAATTCAAACAATATCGCGACTGTTTATCTGTCGCAGGGATGTCGAATGGTTTGATTTTATTTACAGAAACAAACGTATACACGACGCATCGTGTAATTCTTTTATTCTACGCGCAACGGTTACGTAATTGAGCGCCAAGTTATGTAAATGCAACATTCAAGCCGGGCGCTTGTTTACTGTAGGTTAGGTATCATTATCAATAATTATGGAAATGATGCATTTCAAATTTCGGTCAAGGAAATTCGAGATGCACATTTTATGATCGCAAACACTTTGTCTTTTGAACACGCACAACGGGGCAATTTTAAATTCACCGTGTCATGCATTGGGCACGTGACCGATCGCCACATCTTAGGCACACGTTTTTGTCGCGCGCTTCGATATCGTTTCACACGTGACAGGCACCGATTCTTCCTCGATAAATAATTACAAAACATCACACAATATAATTTTGTTCGATTAGTTGTGAACTTCCGTTTCATCTACTTTTGCATTTGCACGATTAATTAAGTGGAGCAACGCAACTATTTTACGCACGAATTTGTTAAAGATATTTGCAAAATAAAAATATATTTTTTTGTTCTGATTTAAACTTTGGATTATTAGACAATATTTTGTATTTTCAGATTTGCAAAGTGATTCCTTTCATTAGTAAAAAAATAGTTTTTATATAAATAGCAAATAGTATATAAATTGGTTTGGAAAAATTAGTTTAAAGAAAATGCAATAGTTTTTAAAGTTAGATAAAAAAGATAAATTTGTTTCAATTTAGAAATTATTTTTTTTTCTAAAATCTGATTCAAATGGACACTTTATTTTCATATTCAACCTCTAACTTTCAAAAATATCTGTTCAAATATCAAGTTAAAATCTTGTTATGAGATCTTATATGTTTACAATTTGTTATTGAACTTGAAATTTTATTCGGATTCATGATCTGAGAATCAGCTGAACTCTTTCTTTCGGCGTCATTTTGAAAGTTTAGCGCCAACTAAAAAAAATTAATTTTCCTGTCAAAATTAAAGTAAGATAAATGAGAAAATGGATGAATGACGTACAATTTATGTCATATCGATTTGAAAAAAAGATGTATAACAAATATTGCGGTGTTTTTCGTCTATTTTGAAGCGCGATGATAGATAGCTTAACGGCATCTATTATGTGATTGTGATTAAACAAGATATCTTTTCTTTTCTTTTGTAAATTGGTCACGTGGCAGGAATTAGTTGTTGATGTGTACTTGTACACGAGGACAAGGTACAGACGCATATCCTCTCCCTTGTTCCGGCTCAGCGTCTTATTCGCTGATGTCATCTGGTTACGCTGCGCCATAACCTTCCACAATAATACACCGACAGTTAACCTTCGATGCATCATGCTATCCGCGTACGACGCGGCATGTCAATTCCGTAATGACAATTTTCTAACACAAATGACTCAAGCATGACTGATTGCGTTTCTGTACGCGTATTTTCCATCTTGAATCGCGGAAGCGATTCCGCAATCAGATAAAAAAATAGCCTACAAAGATCAGATAAAGAATGTTTATTGACGATTCGCATAAAATCATTCATGGACACGTTCGGCTTATTTATGTTCCGCAATAAAATAATTGATCGCGGACTTTGCACCGTTTCCGATCATTTTGCACTGCTTTAGGATTTTTTACATTATCTCTTATCTTTTGTTCAACTTGTTTGGTCCTTTCCAGGTGAACTATTTTAAAATTAGACCTCAACTTCACTTTATTTCATTTTTGAATAACTACTTCTTTCAACTTGTTAGTCTTTTTTCAAACAGTATTTGTTCTGTATGAAAAATCGAAATTAAAACATAATGTATACTACTGTTTTTGTTAATTAAACAAAAATTATGGTAAACACAAATATAGATTCATCAAAAAATGAGTATTTATTGTGTAATTTGGATCGCAGTGTCGCGCAAAATTTAACAGTGCAAATATTTGCTCGATCGTCTGGCTGCATTAAAAATTCGTCGAGCCGTTGGGTAAATTGAAAATTAAAGACATCATTGAGAGTTACACGAGTGTGCAAATCGGAAAATGTGCACGCATGATTATCATCATTGAGAGAGACAAGTGCAGCCGCACGCTATTAACGCAGCTAAACCATGAGGAAGTGATGCGTGAGTTGACGTCGTCGCATTGCTCGTGAATTTCGAAACAAGATTTATCTTGACTGCCGAAGGAGAATCGCAAATTTTTACTATGAAAAGTCGTCGCCGTTTTTCCTCGATCATGCAATAACTAATTTATACTTTTGCAAAAGCACGTTATAAACAAATTACAAAAAAAATCAAAAAAAAAAAATTGAATTAAGAAATTGTTTTTTACTTTCTTAGAATTGCACAAAAAATTATTGCGAATTTAATTTCGTAAATGAAATGTTGCAATTTTGCAAAGAAAATATTGCAATACACATGTTGCAAGTTAAATTTTTTTTTAAATAAAAAAAGAGATGCTATGCTAAAATAAAAAATTTTGTATGACAAATTTTTGATGAGAAATTTTCATTGGAAAACATTGAAATTGGCGGATAATGGGCGAGTAATTGATGACGGCGATGGGTTTTGAGTCTCGCTATCTTTATTAACAGGGTCAGCCGAAGAGAATTCAGGTGCGATTATCGGCGCCATTGCCATTGATATCGGACCGGCAGAAGGGTCGTGGTCAACTTTCTCCTTCGTCCTCGACTTCCTCGATCGCGTGCTTATCATCCATAACGCCGCGTCCAATGGTAATAGCAGTTCCTCGATTATGCGACTGACAGTGTTCAGTCAAGTAATCATTATATTTTACTCTTAGGCCGCTGTCTAATGCCAACACACGTGTCCCCGTCACGTGTCTGTGAACACTCACACGATTACTCGCGATCGCGAGGAAAAAAGGAGAAATTACGTTGGAAGTGTTACTCGAAAGAAAGGATCACGAGAAATCGCACCGAGCAAATTTACACGTTCCTTTTTTTTCATTTCTGAGCTGGTGTTTCTGCAAAAATGTTCAATTCACGTTTTCAAATACAACATTTATAATTTACTTTAGCAAAAACAAACTGTAATTTTGCTTGAAAGTTATATTTATAATGAAACCGGTATTGTCAAATTTTTTGACACAATGAAGATTTTGTTATTTAAAAAATTGTAATATCTCAATATTTTTACTAATTTATTGAAATTTTAATTTTATTTCAATCATAAAAGTACATTTTTAATAAAATCTGAAATGTGTTTTTTGGAGGGAAGAATTATTTAATGAAAGAAAATTGGCACAGATGAATTATACAATTATAATTATTATTTAATTACACGCAGCGTTTCACTGCACTCTCTAAGATCTGGGATGTTTTCTAATGAAATCTAAACCTGAGTTTTACCGCCTGATATTGCAGAAAATGTTACACTTCATGGGTGATAAAAAGTATCGAGTTAATTAAATATGGATTTTTGCATGCAAAAAGTCATTGTGTAATAACTGAGAAATTACGTCTTTTTGTAATTCTGCTTTTTAAACGTAACTTCCTATTTCAAGATAATCCTTGTCTGATGAAACGATCCCTTCGAAAATACCATTTACGAAAAAAAAAAGTCTAAAATTGTTTGAACATTTATGCATTTTTCAACATAAAATATTATTAAAGGAAAGGAAATGAAAGTTCGGATTTATAGTCAAAATTAATAAATTAATTTTTGAATTCTTGGAATCGCGAATGCAAAAATGATAATTTTTCATGAAATTTTAATCGCGAAAAGAGTTGACATAAATTATTCGAACCGGTGTATAAGAAGTATAAGATTGAAAGAAGACAGCTTATGTTGACCGCGATCTTGATTGGTTTAATCTGAAAACGTGTCTTCGGGAATCTGAATTTGCGTAACAGCGCAAATTATACGAAGAAGAGTCGGTCGTAAGACTTTCTTTCCGTGCGATCAAAAAAAATTTCCACTATAGAAACTAACTAGAACGAACGTCGAGGATTTGCGAGCGCGCGCAAGTCATATAAAATCTCGCGCGTTTGAAAATATAATTTTCTATTCGTGGAATTTTTCACCGTGGCTATTATTTGCCGGATGAAAAGCCCGGTGTTACATGCTGACGCGTTATTACGCGTTCGCCAGCGCAGTAAAAGTCTTTCTCATAAGGTCATTGTTGTCGGGAAAAGTATATCGTTATGGTGTTCGTGCGGGTCACACCGAGTTTCAAGAGCATACGTGTGACGTGTCTGCGTTCCGCTTTCTTACCCTTCCGGGGCATTCCCTCCTCCTGTCGCAATTTCTAGCACAATGTTGTAGAATTCAAATGTTCATTTGCACGACTGCATCTGATTCGTTGCATTTCATGTATAATTGGCCAACTTTTCCACTCAGGACAAATCTTAATTCGCTGATTTATTATGCCACTTTATTTGCAACATTCTCACTAGTTTCTAATATGTTTTAAAAACATTTCTTAAACCATTATATATTTTTAATGTAATCGAAATTGTAATTAATAATTCTTAATTATACAATATGAAACGAAAAAAAAATAAGTTGTTGTTTCAGATGCTAATTTTATCGTATCCCTTTGCAAATATTGTTTCACTCTTCATTTACATAAATCTTATCGTTTAATCAAAAAAGAAATAATTGCATACACTCGGGTTGATTTTATTCTATCTAAACCGATCTATGAGAAAATCAGATCGAGCCAATCTAATAACTTGGATCAAGAAAAATGCTTCATGAAAGAGAGGTCTCGAAAAAGAAAAAATAAATAAAATAGAAATATCTAATCAGCTCTCTATCGTCGCAGATCGCGATTTACAATTAAACTTTTTCTTTGTCTCTGCAATAGTAATGGCCATTGATTTCTATTCCAATTTCTTCTCTGTCGAACGACTAAAATATTAAAATAATTTATGAAAACAATTGATTATCTTATACTTTGGCTTTTAGAGACAATCACTTTCTAAATAATTACTCTGGTCAATGAATTGTGTTAATTCGCCCGAATCCTTTTCTGGCTGGTTACATAAATTTTTTACCAATTGAATAACTCAAATGATACGGTTGTTTTAGCGGATCAAACGGTAATATATTACAGCGTCGAATTTGAAAGTTTTGTATGGGATAAACGAATACGTAATGAGGAAACATAGCGTCAATTAAAATCTGCGCCGGGGTACTTTTGAAATCTATGACCCTGAAAATGTAGAACTTGGAATAACTCGGTAACGCGGCACAAAAGCATCGGCAAACTAACGGTGCCCTGCCCTCGATAGCTGCCATTGTGAAACTACCGAGCGTTGTGACAGAATCCATCGCGTGTACCGCTTACACCACGACACACTTCTCGCTCCTCGTTTCGTGTTACTTCCACCTTTTACTCGCGAATACGAAACAGTCGCCGTTTCTCATCCGTCTCATCTTTACGTAACATGCACCCAAAAATAACCCAAATAACATGATCAAAAAGGATCCTTTTTCAAAATGCAAAAATCATTTTTTTTCTCACATACATTTTTTATCGGATATCAGAGAGGGAATGTGACACAAAACCTTTTCCTCGAATTAAGATGAAATAATGAGGCCAGTTAAGATTAGAGATTATGATGCTAATTTGTTACAGAAAATTGAACACAAACGTGATCCTATCAAAATTAATTTTTTGACTACAAAATATAACGAATGAACAGACACAACTTTTTCATATACAAAAATAATTGATTCGAAAGGTCGCGAATTTTATTTCAAAATTACCATTTCAAACATTGTGTCGATAAATTTTGTTCACTCTCAATTAATTCATTAAAAATGTATGCTGATGGAGTAAAAAAATTGAAAGATTTATTTTCAATTGAATTTTTTTGCAATAATTTTGGGTGCAAAAAATCGTAAAAAAGAAACAATTGTATGCAGATGCAATTGCACAATTACAGATGCAGATGAGATTCTCACCAACTGCATAAAAACCGACCCATTTTACAGCAGCAAACTGAATTTTTATTTGTACCTCAATTTTGAATTGCATCAAAGGGGACCGTCCACCATAAACTTGCCAAAAAATCTTTAAAATGTTGCATCTTATAATTTTTTAAATTTTGCGTTAAAAAATGCAAATGAAATAAATAATTGCATAAAGGTTACATTTTTTTTCTTCAAATAATATCTTGGACGAGGAGTTGAGAAGATGATTACATTTTCGTATGTTATACAATTTCATCGCAATTGGAATAAAGCGTGTTGACAATGTAACATTGGGTTGGCGAGCAGGAACAAACGACTAACGGTGTCCGCGTATAAAAGATCGTATACACAATGCAAAAACATCGAGACATATGTTTAGTAATCGAGTTTCGAGAGGCAGGAAGCATCACGAGTTCAACGAGCAAAACCGCTATCTTCCTTCGTTCTCGTTTCGCTATTCACAGGCCGTCTCCGCCCCGATCTATCGGTATTATTGGAAAGGACGAATTTACCCCGTGACCTCAATATCGTCTTCCTGCGAGCCCATTGTCCACACGAAAACGATCGAGTTCTCTCTTGCGACTGCATAACAAACTCTTATCCTTTTCCCTACACTTTTTGCCCATTTTTTAAACGGGACCGTTTTTGTCGGAACCTCTATTTGTCTACACCCACAAAAAAACGTATATTTTTTCGTCGATATAAAATTTTTACTTCCTATTACTTTTATTTTGATTATTTTTATTTATTTTTATTGCCATTATGACGACATTTTTAGTTTCATTAACATTTTTACAAAGGTGATAAGAATGAAAAATGATTCATCCTGCTCCTCACATTGAAATATGATTTCTCATTATAACTTGCATCACTTGGAGTTAATAAAAAAATAAAAAAAAGTGAACAAAAGCGTTAGATAATAAGGCGAATTATCGCGTATTATTGTTTGCTTAGCATTGGCTCTGTCGAAGATAACGGTACTCGGAGGTGATTAATACATCAGAAAATTATTAAGGCGATTGCGCGCAAAAAAAATGAAATGCGTCGAAGACAAAAAACATAACAGCGGCAAAGTCGCGGATCCGTGCAAACTCGTTTCAGGTAGAACGAAAGGAAACCGTCCGATTGTCCGGGTCGCTGGGGGCGCCACTTTTATGCCCGAGATGTGCCACATAGTTAGCGGCCGCCTTTAATAACTCGATAACGATTATGAACTACCTCTCGCGACCACTTTTCCCGCCTCTAAGATACGGTCTAGGGAGAAATTGATGCGGGCCTCGATAATAACTCATTTGTAATGCGTTTGTACTTGATTTCTCGGCAGAGTCTGATGCTTAGATGGCGTCCGGCCTGTCTCATGCATTACATAGCTTTCCCTTGCATTTTTCTCAACCATTTGACGATTAGAAATTTTGTTGGGTAATTTTTCTTTTCAACTTAAATTTTTTCTTGACTTTGAATTGCAATTCTATACAGTAGCAAAGTTCAAACTGCTAAAAGAAAACAAAAAAAAATCTGTTTTCTTTTTCATCTCTTTAAAAAAATCTTCAATAATTTTTCAATGCAACCCGATTTTCCATTCAAATGTATGTTTATCTATTTTCCACTTTGCCGAGCTTTTGAGACAAGGACGCCTTGTGATTAGCACAGCAAAGTCCAATGGTGTGGCGCGAGCGAGCAGTTCGATTATTTATCCGCGAGAACGGTCTCTATTACGGGACCATGTGCGCCTGTGTTGATCCTCGGTACTGAGCGTGAATTATCAGCGAGTGTACACATGAATGTGTAACTGCAACTCGCCCGATGACACCAGATAAATTCATAATGCAGCAATATTTCTCGCTATCAAATGATCGATAGCGATGCCGACGGGCTGACGTAATGCTGGATCACGCAACTCTGCCGTTGTGCGCGCTGTTATTGTTGTCGGGGCCCGTAATCAATTCTATATGCAATATATGCCTGCGATGCACTTTGTTTTTAACGTTTAATCCGTGACTACAATACCAAACCAAAACATTTTTGTTACTTTTTTCAATAACAAATAAATGAAATTTGTCATCCATTCGGTTGATTGAAAATGTTTCATGTTATATTGTTTCACTCGTTTGCATCAAAGAATAGATTTTTTTATTCTGTTGCAAAAAATACACTTTCATTTTGTTAAAAGTTAAATTAATTTGTTTGTGAATAATCTGCTTTTCATTTTGTGGCAAGAAAAGTGCATTTGAAAAAAAATTATTTCATGTTTGTAAACTGTAAGAAGTTGAAATACAAAGGGATGCACCGAGATGCACTTTTTTGCAACGTTCTATTTTCCTCTGATCATTCGAAAAGCATAAAATTTAAACTGCAAAGAGTGCAATTGAAATTTATTGCACCTCCTTTTTTTATTTCAATTCTTATGAACTACTTGCGCTATCTTTTAACAGCTATTAATTAAAAAAAAAACAGAACTGAACTGAAGGTTACCGCTCGTAAACAAGGGGAACCTTGCTCATAAATTATGCACAATTTAATTATGTAATAAAAAAAACTCGGATCAGTCAATAGTCCATTTTTATTGGCTCCTCGGGTGCAACTCGACTGATATAATTATTCCTCCAATCTCGAGTGGTCCAAAATTCAATTTTTTTTTTCGAATCGTCCACTTACTCTTTGCAATGACATAAAAGCTATTATAATTAACAATAATTGTCGAGACTTGTAAATATTGTGTCATCGCGAATAATAATTTATTGAACCTCGTTTTATAATAATTTACTCGAATCGACTATACGTGATGACCACTCTGTTTCAACAGTTATTGGCATTTCGTTTACTTTACAACGTAAAACAAGTTTTGACGCGTTTCACAGAGGGAAAACTAAAAAGTCGAGAAAATTGAAATTTTCGAACAAAAAGCATGTGTGGAGTACAAGTTCAATCAATCACAACGCAATAGGATGCAATTTGCGAAAGCACAAAAGCATCAAACTAACATTGTACAATCCCAGCGATACCCGAGAAAAGACACAAGCAAGGGATTTCATAAAAAGACTTGCACAATCGACGGAGCGCATGAAACATGCGAACAAATTGCAAGCCGAGCAGTCCGTTGTGCAAATATGACATGAACTTTGCAAGATCGCGTCTTGCTTTTAAGACACTCGATACGCACGGTTACCTTCGTCGGACTAACGTGCTGAAATTAGTCAGATCTTATGTAAGTCCCGTTTGTTACCACATGAACAGTGACTTATGTAAGATCTTATGGCGGAATTTTTGTTCATCCGGGTAAGACTTTACGTCAAATCTCTTACGTAAAATCTTGCTGATAAATAAACTAAATGAAACATAAAAACATCAGATAAATTATTTGAATCGCATAGTTTTAAATATATTATTAATCCATAAATGTGCGCAGTTGCATTGCGATGAATGACCAAAAAACAGTATTGATTTTCATCCAAATTGTAATTGATATGAATTTAATAAACAAATGGAATGAATACAAATTTGAATGAATGGGAACTATTTGAAGAAAATAATTAAGTGAATTTTTAATGAAGATAAATTGAATTAAAAATAGGATGGGGGAAAAAATAAGTGCATAAAAGTGCAGTTGCAACGTTTATTGTATGCAGAATGGTTATCGGAATTGATAAGAGGAACAAAGTTAGATAAACGAACGAGTAGAGAGAGAGAAAGCAGAGGGGGAGAAAGAGTGCGATGTTTCTCGTATCATTGACCTTAGACACTTCACTCAAGGGCTCGTTAAACACAAACAATTTGCCCTCTCTCTTGCCTTGCTTGTGCGCTCGTACAGTTTCTGGCTCTCATCGCAAGTTCCGTCTCGCTCCTCCTTCTTTATAATATTCTCAAATGGGCTGGCCGGTGTACACGCACGTTACGACTTTGTCTTTTTATCGTACATTTCACCTTTCTACTTTGCAATCAAGCACTTTCATATTGCTTTCACTTCGCCGATGAAAGTACCGTCCACAAGCCAAGTAGGCTCCGTTATTAGTATATTTGTATACTGGGTGCCAGCAAAAACAATCCATCCGTCAATTCTAAACCCATTTCTCAGCGATTCTCACAGTTCCATGAATGCAACCGCCCAAAATTGTTCATGCTTCTTTCTGATAGACAGTCCAATCAGCTTTTCTTTAAATTGATTGTATTAAAAATTTTATCATAACTCATTGAATTTTTTTACAATCAATTATTATAATTATCAATAAAGTTTTTGCACTTGTTGTCATAAACCAATTACAATTTCTGAAAAAATTTAAAATAAGTATAAGTTGTGTATCAAATTTCAAGGTTAAATATTTTTAATGAAATGAATCAATTATTTTCCATAACTTTTAAACCGCAGTTAAAAATATAAAACGTGGAATTCCGAGAAAAATATTATCAAAAAAAAAAAAGAAAAAAGTAAAAAATCTGTTTTGATGTCGCAACGAAATTTATCCACTATAATATCAACCGTTGTGATTTAAAACTATCTCATTTTCGATGCGTTAATTTTTTTTTGTTTATTATTTATTTCGAATATAAATGTAACAATAAAAATCATATGTTCGTAAAAGCTTTACGTCACATCAATTAAATAAAACAATGTTGATATCGGATGAATAACTGATTTTAATGGAAAAATTATGTTCCATTATTTTTTCATTCAATTAAAGATGGATTAATGTTTTGATTTGGATAATAAAAAGGTCCATTAAAATTTGTGTAATCCAATCCTCAGATAAGGGGCGAAATGAAATGAAAAATTGGCGCGTGGCTTGAGACAATTGTCACATGAAAAGATGAGATTTTTCTTTTAACTTTGTCTGACGTAATACTTTCTATCGAAAAGCGCGAGAGATCACAAACGCTAAAAAGAAAAATGATCGGCGAACTTTCTCAAATCATTACAATGAATTTGTTGGAAGAATAAAAAAAGAGCCTGCTAGATTCCTGTTACATTTCAATTACACGCAAACTTGTAATCTGCCGAGCGGCAGCGCGCACATTATGGCAAACGTTACTTCAATTGCGCGCCGGATCCGAGAGTCGAGCTAATCGTTCTAATTTTGGAATGTTATCCTGATGCCGCGATCCGAGTTTCTATTCCACTATCTCGGCAGCCGATACTTTCATATCGAAAGTGCATGCACGTCGCGGCACAGCTTTGCGCTGTGTTCCGATCATTTTTATAGATCTGTTTTCGTTCCATGTACTCGTAACTTTTCTCCCCTAATTTTTATCTATCATTTTCGTTTAACTCTTGCCTTTTTTAAGTAAAAAAAAAAAAAATGTTAACGTCAACAATTTGAATGGAACTTTTTAAACTAAATTTGACAACTGGCTGAAAGCGGAATAATTAATTGATCTTGATTGAAAAATTGATGTCTGTTTATCGGGTTTTTTGAAAGGACCTTCAAACTTGAAAAATATTTTATAATTCTTAACACCTATTATGTTGCGAGGCAAAAATATATCCGGTTGATTTACATAACTGTTATCGCATTAGTGCAGCCAGGAAGACAATTGCAACATTAGATCTTTTTTTGTTCGAATGACACTGAGGCATTTTGCCGTGATATAACAAACGCGATATCAGCGTCACCTTGGATTTGAAACCGTTATTCTTATGGAATTCATTTGCTTAACTGGACAAGATCGGTGCTTGGTCATCCGTTAGAAGTATACGAATATGCGACAGAGGAGTGCTTTTCCGATGATCTTGAAACTACACAGGCAGTTTAGAAACGTGTCTCATGATTCGATCAATTGGTCCTGTAAAAAGTTACATGCCCAATTTAAGCACGCGATATAACAATTAATCGCAATTATCATTACATTGCCACGATATTGTAATTTGCGGTCATTATATACATTTCGAGTACTTGCCTATCTTTAAATATTTCATAATTAAATTAAACCGGATGATGGTTCTTGAAATCTTCATGAGTATTCTTTTTTTCAATGAAATAGGTTAATTTAATAAATAAAATTGACATTTTATTGATTTTTTTGATTTTACAATAATACAATAACAAAGGAAGTATAGTATTTTTGCACAATAATTTTTTGTATCTTTTTGTTTGTATTTATATTAATTTGAATCATATAGTTTTAATGAAAGGTGTTTTTTAATCTTTTATTGAAATGTATCCCATTATGGTACCTAATTATTATTTGACTTTTAATTCTATGATAATTAATTTTAAATGTCTCATAATTGGAATGAGAAGAAAACATTATGACCGGTATAAATATAGTAAACACACCCTCCATATAGGCACAATGAATTGTGGGCACAAGACCGTTCCAACGTCACACTCCATTTTCGTCCATGATATTTGGATTCGTAAGGCCACTGAACTCTCCCAGTCTGGTTCCTCACCTTTACATACGCAATAATTCAAATGACATCCTTTCGGCGTTTTCTAATATTATGTATGTTTAATCGACTGGGTCCATTCGGGAATCAACGACCCATCCACGCTGTACTACTTTTTCTAACGCCTTTTACTTTAAAGTTCACCTGAAAACTCAGACCAACGAAAAAAAATAAATAAATTCCATATAACTGTGTACATACAACTGTAAAACTTTTCATTCGGTTTCCATTATTTATTCATTAATTTATTTTAATGAAATTGTATTTCATATTTTAATTATTTCGAAATAGATAGTTTTTTAAAATTTCCAATTCAATGATCATGATTGAAAATAATTATTGAAAAATTTGCAAAACTAATAACACTATAGTTCAAAGTTGCGAAACATTAAATTTTTTATTTTAAATTTGAAATTTAAATTCAATACGACTATAAGTTGAAGATAAATAAAAAAACTACGCAAACATTAGATTGCTTTTCAAACAAAAATTTGTTATCAGCAATTACAAAATGAGGAACTAAAAATGATAAGACAATTAAATTTTACATTAGGAAAGGTAATAAATAATGATTGTGTATTACGCAGCGAAAAATGAATCGCGCGCCTAAACATTCGTAGGAATAGAAAATAAATTGCGGTACTTTCTTCGGACGATAAAAATCAGACGGATGGATATAAGATAATGTGGGCGCGCTCACGAGTACGCGCGATAACAGCGGAATAAAAGGCTAAGTGTAACGCGGATAAGCGGTAATAATGAGCGCGGTTCGCGCTTAAAATCAGTTATTACTTTCGAGCGATAATTTAAGTATAACGTAATCTGGTTTCAAAGAGACAGAAGAGTAGGCGCTCGACAGTGGTGCTTTCACGAAAATTTGTTTTCTTCGCTTGGTTATCGGGTCACGCTGGAAAGTAGTTCGCCCTCGTTTGAGAACGGAGAAAGACACTGGCAAAAGAAAGCCAACGTTCAAATTCAGTTTAAGAAGTTTTACGATTATACGCGTTATGACACACATTATGATTCGAGTAATGACATAATTGCACTTGTCATTTTTTTGTTGTCACATCATTTTACCCCTAATTAAACCCGCACGGACGAAAATATATTTTGGAAATATAAACAAAATATATTTTTTGTATATAAAATAGATTCCGGCAACAAGTATAATATCTGGTTTATATTTTTGTTATAAATTTCATTATATAAATTTATGAAATATATAAAATATATTTAAAATATATTTTGTGTATACAAAGTTTATAAAAAGCGGCAATAAGTATAATAAAATGAAATATATTTTAGCGACTATATTTTTTACGTGAGGGAAGTCAAAAATAAGTTTCAACTTGAAATGCAACTTTAAAATTCAAAATTATTTTTTATTTAAGAAACCCCTCTGTACTTTTAGAAGTAAAACAAGTTGAAATAAAAAAATTGAAACAATTTATTAAGTGAATCATTTGAGGCCAATGTTAATTGATCAAAAACGGATATATTAAATACAAATTAAATAATTTATCATCAGAGAAAATGAGTGGCTTATCATAGGGCATTAGTGGATATTGTTTTTATTTGTCACGTATACACCGGAGATTTGGTTTTCACTAGATATTTTAACTCAAATAATATCAATTTACAATTTCATAATAATAATTTTCTAAGAAGTAATTAAACATGCGAACCAGAAAAAAAAACATTTGACCTCATTTTAATTTTGTCTCACACAAAAATAAAATTTGTTTTGTTGCAAAATTTTGTCGACCAGCCTTCAATTTGTTTGAAACAAAATTTAACTTGATTTGAATTGAAATTTATTTAAAAAATATGTAAAGGTGATGAAAAGATGAATTTTTCATCGGGCGGGCTGTCCTCGTTACAATTTCGTCAATTCCGGCATCGGTCGAGTAAAAGTCTCTCGAGTTCAACGAACGATTCCGAACAATGAAAAAGTGTTGAGAGGAGTCACACCGTTCAAGGCCAATATCGTGAGGGATAAAATCGCGGGGGTTGGAAAAGTCACGAACGATAAAGACGAAGGAGCGTCAAAGTTCATGGAACCGTGGTACGTTGTCCCCGAAAAGTGAAATGACTCATTGATTTCGGCGGAGCGTTAACCTTGCTGAAATCGAGCCTGTGAGAGATAGACGGATTCGTACGCGCAATTCGGCGATTACACCTGCATCATCATATTACTTAAACGCAGTTACACTTTCTCTAACGACATCTCAGGGAGAGAGTAACTAGTGTTTCTCATTCTGAGAAACGTATTAGGTATACTATACCTGTTAAAGCGATTCGCGACCGCTTTTACCATCATTCCCACATAGAAATTTAGTTGAAACTTGAGATCATAAGCAGCATCATTTTCGCACGACTTTGAATTACCACCTCCGTAAAATAAGTAAAGAGTTTCCAATGTTAAAAATAGTATACAAAATATAATAATCCAAACGTATATAGGTGCACTGAAATTTCTAAGTTATCAATAAATAATATGGTTATTTTCAGCGTGTTAAATTTTATTAGACAACAATTTTTTGTTCTCTTTTTCCTGTTACTCGAATTAACTTTAACCTTAATTGATCAATAAAGTCCAATTAAAATTTAAACAGGAACATTTATTTATATTTAATTTGCGGACATATGTACATAAAATATAAGTATCTCAGTTGTGGAGCCATCAAAAATGCATTTTACTTGAAATTAACGAGATGGAGGCAAGAATGAGAAATCAACGAAATAAAAACAATCAACGAGCGCCACACACATGACTAATGTATAAGCATGAGAAAAATTAAATTAGGTGTCAGAATAAAGTAGAACCTGCTAATGAAGAAATGAAGCTTATTTTTTTATATTATTCATATTCAGCCCAATGAGTTCGAAATATTTATTACTTTTATTAACCATCGACATTAAATATGCATTTCCGATAAAGTCATCCAGCCAAGTTAAGTAATTCCAACATCAAATGTACACTGATAGTGCAATTGAATAATCGGCGTCATAAAATTTTCAAGGAACATAATCAATTGTCTCACGCGTTTAAATGTAACAAAAAAATTAAGACACAATTAAAGGCACTTTATTTTCTCTTCCTAAATCATATTTTTTTCTGATTGATTGGAATCAAGATATCAAGTGTTAAAAACAAAAAAGCATCATTCTTATGTGTGATCCAGATAAAATATAATTCATCTACACTTTTTGCGAGTGTCAGTTTTTTTGAATTGCAAAAAGTTTGTATAATGTTAACATTAAGACGATTGTTTAAAAAAATTAATCGACCTTTTAATCACGACTAAAAATTTTATTGACGTCAGATCTGGGCCTGATGGGAAAATTACAACTTGACTGAAAGAAATACCCCATTTCAATTGAACAAAACATATATTTTAATATATTTTTAATAGTTTTATTTTTTCAATTTTAAGAAGTCGCATTATTTCAAAGTTCAAAATTTAATGTCACTGAAATGCAATCTGAAATACGAGCCAAAGTATGGCAAGATCATATTTGTGAAGTTTGGCTGAAGTATTTCAAAAAAACCTACGACAACATCATATATTTTTAAGAGCTCGTGCGTGTATCTCGAATAAATGTCGCGTCGCGTATTTATATAAAAATATGTTCATTGAGAACTCTCGACGTACAAATATTGTGACTTTCATCGAACGTCTCAATGCCACTCGGCGTCTGAGCTATTGCGCGTACAAAAACACGGACACTTGTTAATCTCTTTTTTCAAGTGTTATTCGCAAAAATGGCCAGACGAACGAAACGCAAAGACGAAAATTTATCATCCGACAAATATCGTTTTATAAATAATCTTACACCATCTTCGTTAATTTGGGTCAATTTCTTTTAACCATTTTCATATTATGGTCGATTTTATCTTTCGTCATCTTTTATTTATGCTAATTTTTGCAATCCTGGATGGTACTAATAAATAATTAAATAAATAAGGATCTATTTTTAACAAAATTCTAAAAATTACTCATTTTAACAAATTAGTCAGAAAAATTTTTTAGGTAGACAAATTGAATATTTAGTATTGGATATAAAAAGTTTATTGAAAATAATTGCAAATTAAGTTTACAAAAGCAAACGAATGTTTGTTTTAGAATTTACAAGTATGATTTTTTAGTTTGAAAGAAAGAAATTGAATGGATGAAATTTTCAAACGCTCTTGTTTTTAAAAGAGAAAACTATATTGGCATGATAGGTTTTTTATGTTCTAAAATCCTGGGAATATTGCGGGATATCAAATTATCGCTTCGCAAAACACAATAAAAATGCATATCGCGGAATTGGTGCATTATGGTATTTGCACGAGATAATACGACTGGAAGCGTTGACCCCGCGAAAAAACAAAGAAAAGAGTGCGTACGTTGGAAGATAAATATTTGGATTGGGTAACTTTTGATAGTGCAAAAATAATTCTCAACGCATGACGATATCAAACATTGTTCTTCGTAACAATTCTTCTGTCTCAGAATAATATTTTATCATTTAGAAAATAAAAGTTTTATTTTCATCTAAAAAAATAAAACATTGACAAATTTAACACAACTTTCATGCTTTTTTTTATAGTCTGTTTTATTCATGCACAATTTGTTTCAGTTTTTCAATATCGAGTATTTATATTTTTGACATCAAGTGGGCCGGTTGTAAATCACCGTGACCAATTTTCACGTAAAATGAATTATATAAATAAAACCGTATGCTTTTGTCAGGTGAACGCACTTCTCAATGTGAAGGACCAGCGCACGTAACTGAGAATCAAAAATTTTCCATTTCCATTTTTTGTACTCTATAAAAAAAACTTGAACGCATCGGAAACGTGTTTTTTGTAACTGAAATTCAAATAACGTTTCTGTGACCTGATTACCACTTCCAAATAATCAAGCAATTAAATAACAAGTTTGAGATCGCGTTAATTCAAATGATCAGCAAAACGCAGCTGAGAGGCTGATATAAATTACAAATTGCAACGTCGCGTAATCAGCATTAATTGCAATTCGCTCTGATTTCGTTTTTATGGACGCTTTTATGAATAAAGAGTCTTATTGTAAGACGTTATCATTAAGACGAATATTCATGCCGTTTGTAACACAAACTTTGTATACAAATCGACTCTGTTTTTTTATTTGGTGTTTATTTTTTGCGTTGGTAACATAACGGCAAAGTTAACGCAATGCATTATGCTAATTGAATGCCATTAATTGAATCATTGTTCATATTTTTCATCTTTCTCTCCAAGATTCGTTTTTTATTTGGTTTTCAGATTTGGAAAAAAAATTTCTAAAGAACAGTCGAACTTTTAATTCAACCTAATAAAAGTTAGTTGACTTTGAATTATATTATCTATAGATATATAGAATATAGAAATCCGATAGGTGAAAATTCCCGGTTCGGTTATTCCAAAATGTTTTGATTACGTTATAAAAATCATTCGAGATGTAATATTGAAATGAGTCTCATAATTCAACACCGGGCATAACGGAATCCCAGGCATTTAACAGTACCCGGGGTTTAATAATTCATGACCGAAATTGCGCTTTGAGGTTCCCATTCATGAACGTCGAAAACAGTAAGGGAACGGATTAACTCCATGACCTCTGCCAAAGTGTCGTCTATTTTCGATTAATCTGATATCGTTTGAACAAAATAGCTCGGATCTGCGTGTAACTTTTCTAAACTCGAGTTCTTAGTCATCGATGCGAGATCATTGCACTCCGAAATAACATTTCACGACCTTTTGATATGAAATTCCGTTAGCCCAATTCGATCCTGTAATCCACGACTGATCCGTTAGTCCAATTATTTTGTATATCCTGATTAATTGAACATCAACATTTTTCTTAACCGAAAAATCGTATCAAAATTAGACGATAGTGTATGTAAAAAATTGAAAACTAATTGGTGAATTGAAATTTCTGATTTCATCTCTGAAATCTCTATATTATTAGCAGCATTACATCTAAAGTAACCGTTGAAAAAAAAACTAGAGATAAAAACGTTAAAAATAACATTTTTTACTAAGCGCCATCTGTATTTAAATGAGAAACTACTACAGATGAATTCATAAAATTTCATAAGCCTGATTTATAATCACTTGGTATAAACAAATGCTAATTAGAACTAGAAGATTGAAAGGAAGGATGAAATTAAAACTTAAGGATTGTTATTTTTAATGAGCGCCACCTGGATTCATTTACGCAACTACTTGCAAACATTAAAAATATTGCAATAAAAATATTCCGTCCCTATTAATTAGGAACAAATTGTTAAAGAACCAAAATTTTGATCTAAAAGCTGTCAACTCTGGCACTTTTCCTAACCCAGGTCAATCATCCGCTCTTCAACTCGCACAATCTATTCTCGCTTTGTCGCTCGGCAAAATCACGCGCATCCTCGCGACGCAATCTAATTAGGCGTGTGGCAATTGCGTACGAAATCGAGCCGGAGGTAGTTGCGAAGAGAGAAAAATAAAGGACAACAATCTTCGTTGAAAAGAGGCAGACGGCGTTTACGCAAGTGGGGACGTGTGTTGAGGTAGGGGTCACTCGGGTGGGGGCGGAGAGGGAGTCTCGCGCGTGAAGGGTGGGGGACGATGCGTAAAGCGGGATAAACGGCGGGACGCCCCGTTCGGCTGCCCCCACGCGCGTCAGCGCCACGCTAATGCTCGAACTCGCGTCAAACTGGCAAACCAGACGACATTCGACTGTAGTCGCGAGTTTTGCGCGCCGTTCAATCAGTTCGCAGCGGCGCATCGTACCGAGTGGTTGGTTGTCCTGTACAAGTGTCAAGTTCGGCCAGCCTGTGGATACCGATTATTTTGTATTGTGCCCTCTTGTTCTTCTTGTTGGTTTCAAGGCCGACGTTCTGGTGCGCTTCAAGCGGCTGCCGCCACCGCCGTGATTGAAAATTTTACCTTTTGGGTCCAGCCAAATCTGACAAAGTGGATCGCACAGAATTATCATCCGCCGTGTCCAGAGATCTTTTGACAATTGGTGAGTGACCTTTTGAGAGCTACAAGTTGGACGTCCAAGTTCTGACCGAAGGCCGGAGTGAAGGTTCCCGGTTGCAACATGAAGCAACACGAACACCAACTCTTTCCAATAACGAATTTTTTTTCATCGATTAGTCGCCGCGATCATTGTTGACAGCAGTGAATGCCCTAACCGGTTCGCAACGTTGCGCAACCCCTGGCGGACCTCGAATCACCCTTGCGAGCACAATTATTTTTAGCTACTATATTATTTATTTATGATTTTTTTATTCGTTTGTTGTTTTTTTTCTTTTCTGATGCAAGAAGTTTATATTTTCAGATCAATCGATCACCTTTGTTATTGACACACGATTAAACGATTATCGGGATTATGTAACAGCGGTGCTTTGTTATCTTAGCGGTCGAAAAGCCATTGTTTCAAGTCTTGGGTTCGATCCAGGTTCGTACGTCAAGGTTCCCCGGTTCGCGGAGGCGTTACACTTTTATTTCGTCTCTTTTTTTTTTTTTTTGTTAATTCTTGGCGATGAAAATGATAGCAAAATGAATAACTCGGTCCTTTGTTTATCAATGTCTCTTTGTCTGCATGCATCAGTTTTACGTCAATTTTCAACTGGTCGTTCAACTGTCAAGTTATCAAGATAATGATTTTCGAACGACAGAACATGACGTAAATTGGAATATGAAAATTTTGAAAGAGTGACATAACGAAAAATAATTTGAAAAAAAAAAAAGAAAACAATAATCATGCAGAGATGAATTTCTGATGTTTGACGTCCAGACGATTCTGAAAACGAGGTCTCGCGTTGTGGAAACGTGAGCGTTTTCCTCTCACGTGTCCGGTCCGCGCAAAACAGCACGTCTTGGTGACGAGCGCGGGAAGCACGTGGCCGGGATCGATCGTGCGGAGACGATTGGGATCGCGAGCCCCACTACCGTGTCTAGGCGATTAGATGCACCGAGCGACTAGCTCTTCTCTCTAGCTAACTCGGTCACTCGCTCGCTCGCGAATGTGGGCCACGGCCTAATTCACCTCAAACGCGTAAAAACCTCCTTTCTCAACCAAAATTTTAGCGGTAATTAATTGAAACAAACTTTATCTTATAATTCTATTCAAATCACGTTCTATTAAATGAGAAAATTTGAAAAGAAAAACATCTAGATCAACTCAAAATACGCTTTAATTACAATTTTTTGAATTTCCCCGCCCAAAAATCTTGTTGGAAAATTTGAAAATTGTTAAAATTGAAAAAAAGTGCATTTTTTTTATTTTTCATTGCAATTTTAGCTGAAGTTTTAATAAAATGTCATTTGATCTGCTATGAAGTCTGAAAGATGATTGAATATAGAATTTTGAATAGTTTAGCTGTTTTTCAAACAGTTTTTATTGGGTTGAAAATTGGACCTTGTTTTTTCATTCATAGAATGTGAGTTGAATGCAAATAAAAAAGGATAAGTGTGAAAATAGGGGGAAGGCTTATGAAAACGCATAGCTGGGATGCAAGAGCAATTTGCATGACGTGTAAGGTAATGACACAAAAATGCGTATTACTTAACTCGATTGGCGAACAATCGAGCATATCGGAGTAACGGTACGGCCCACCGAGATACACACGGCACTTGTGCCACATGCTCGGCCGCGACTATTACTGATCTCTCGCTTTGTGTGTGCGTGCTTGCCATTCACGTTGGTGCAAATCTCGTTTCAAAAGTCGCTCGTTATTATGACACCTTATGTCACGCGATCGCTATTTGCTCACTCACAAAACCTTTTCATTGCGACATACAACCCTTAACTTCTTTCAATGTCTGAAAAAATATAATAACCAGATTCATCAAATCATATTAAAAAAATTAATTAATAAAGGTGGGAAAAATTAACATTTTAAAGAAAAAATTATTTTTTTGAACATAAAAGCCATAATTTTATTTCTTGCACGACTGAGAGTCAGAGGAATGAAGTTTCTTTTAACAGTGAAAAAAAGGGAGGATGCCAAATTGAAATGTATGATAGTATATTATACGACAGGAATCAATAAAAATTTAAACGGTCTGGGTGGGTTGCGTCATCGGAAATTGATCTTTGTTCACGGAGCAGTATATTTATTTTGATATAGGCGGTTGCAAACGTGACTGGACTGTACTAATTTCTTTTTCTCTCTGCACGCGTCGAGTCTTTTGTTCCCGCATCGTCGGACGCACGAACTTGCTAACGAATTGGCGACATGACTCATTGCGCAAGGTTAAACGTCCGACTTCGAAATTAGAAGTCGTTCTCTTCCTTTAACGTGTAGTATGTACTTGCAAAAAAAATGCGACTCTTTCCTTGGAACGTTACATTAGAACTTATTTATTGCGCTTATCGTACTTAACAAATGTCGATTGCCTTTTTCCGCATAACTTGTTCTTTTTTGTTTGTTTTTTTTTTTTTTTATTTGTCTTGCTGACTTTCGCAACCCAGGAATCCCGTTCATTATGATTCATAAGATTATTACCAAGTGTCTTTGTCAAGGAAAAAACGTCGGCTTGTTAAAGTCTCTTGTCATTTTCGCCGAATGAAAAATCCGTTAATACTGAAGAAAATTAAAAATAAAAGTGAAATTTTATTTTGAATCAAATTAGCTGGTGACCAGCGACTGTGAAGGGTACAATAAACAGTTTGAATTACACTGACATTAATCGGCGCCGTTTTCCTCGCTCTCATTTTTTTTTCTCTCTCTGCTCCTTTCGGCCACGGCGTTTCGCTCGAAATTACGCAAAATTGCCGGCACATGATTACGTAACAATGACCGGCCGTCGTGAAACACATTTCACCGTGCTCTTGCTAACCTTCTTATCAGCAGTCTCAACACCGGGACCGTTATCTGTCCCACTATTCTCAAACCGGAACAGTAGCTCGTATCTAAAAATCACCAATCATTTTTTGCAAGATCCTTTTGCCATTTTCAGTCTTCCAACAAAAATAAATTAAACAATCAAGCTTAATTGAAATTTATTATTTGAGAGCGAATTCTTTGAAAACTGCCGATAAATTCTTTAATTTACAAAATATATTTCCTGAAAGAATTATTCAAGAGCGGCAATTTCTTAATTAATTCTAATCAAGTTTATAGTTTAAGGATTTCTGATATTTTTAACACAAAAAAAAAAAAACAATTCGCAATTGTGAAAGTAAAAAAAATTGAGTCATTAAACATTATCTCCAGCTCTCGTGTTTACCAGGAAGCCAGCCAATTTGTACATTTCATCTTTCCAGATAAAGCAATCGTATTACCGAGAGAGAGAAAGAGAGAGAGAGAGAAGAAAAAATTGTTGAAAACAATAATGATCGTGATACGAGCAGTCTGATACAAACAACGACAATGACAGAACACGGCAACCCAGTTTCGGGTCGCGCGCTGACCCGAATAAGTCTGGTTTTTAGCGTCATGGATGACACGGCGCGGTTGCGTAAAAAGCACACGATAAGGGACGACAATAAAAGAAGTCGGTGGCGCGCGCGACGTTCGTTAACAGAACGTGGATCGAGAGAGGGTCCCGCGACGCTATTGCGGTTAGCGATCACGTATAATAATTCCTATACTCAACTACTGATAACGGTATCAAACTCGACACGAGCATTCTAAAACTGGTCTTTGATTCCATTTGTTATGAAACTGGCCCGTCAATCCCACGATATCGCTCCAATTGTTATCTTTTAAGATCTCACGCGGCGTCATCTGGTGCTCCAAAAATATACTTTGCAAAAATAAAACGTTAACTGAACAAATAAAAACTTTTAAAAAGCTAAAAAAAAGTAATTTTATTTTTCTAAAAATAAAATGGAAAAATCAAATTTATTATAAAAACAAAAATTAAAAAATGAATCACTTTACGAAATCGCAATCCGGCCAAAAGATTAAAATCCCGTTCGAGTGTGATCCAGTCAGGAGGAAAAAAACCAACGAATCATTAATGGTTTCGAAATTCGTTCTAACAGTACTCCGGGATCTTTTCTCCTCTAACGCACGATCAAACGTTAGGATTTACAGTTAGGCCCGCTCTTTTTTCGACCGGCGATAGAATTTATGTAACGATTTCGGCTGGTCTCCACAGTCGAATTTCCTCCTGCGAAACATTCAGATGGGTCATCATCGGTTCCCATAATCGTGACATTGGTATATGAAGACCTTAAACCTGGTGAGAAATTCTCCACCTTCCTTTTCATTTATTTTTGTTGTTTAGTATAATAATAAATAATCAATACATTATTTTAAAATTTAGTTGACATTAATGTGAAAATTTCTACTGTAATAAAAATTGTGTTCGATTGATTTTAGACGTTCTCAGTAAGTAAATTGTCTTTTCGAAGAATTAAATTTCGGGATGTTTGATATGACCGATTAAAAATTTGGCCGGGGTAAAAGTGTCGTTTGATTTGTGTTTGAATATTCAATGAGCCGACGAATTTATTGATGTATTCATGGATTATCTAACGGCGTAGGGAACACAATTTTTCGAATGTCCCGAGTGTGCGGATAACCTCGAACGGGGTCGACGAACGTGTGTCATACTTTTGTGTTCTGTTACAAATTCCGACCGTCAACTTCCCGTCGAAAATGTGGTCTCAACAATCTGAAAAAGGAAAATAAAACACTCACTCGTTAACCTCACAGCCTGCCGCAAAATCCAATTGTTTCGAAACAATTCGTATACCTTTTTATCTTTCCTATCTTTTTTGCGATAATTAAAAGCTGCGCTCGAAATCGAACAGTTCATTAAGTTCAAATCATCGTTGCTGAAATGCTATTTCAATTAACGCGATTATGCTTATCGGTACGTTCAATTTCTGCCTCAGTCTTTTACTTTGTAGTTAAGCAATTAATTATCGCGGTTCGGTAATGAATGCAAAAAAATGCCCGTTCCAATTTCTTTCTCCCGTTGCAACTGATTGCAACAAATAAGAAAAATGAAATTAAATCAAATGTTGCATTTTTTTCTTCTGTTTATTTAACTTTTTTAGTCAAAGATTATTGTTTTCAATTAAATAACAACAAATTGTTAAGTTTATCGAAAAATAATATTAAAATAAGAACGAATAAAAGTAAAGAATAAAAATATAATGAAACACAAATTGAGCGATTATTATCTATCCAATTGAAAAATAACAGTCGATAATTCTGATTCTGACAGAGGAAGAAACAGGGCCACGTGCTTTCAACAGCGACGTAACTCGGCTGTACGGCAGAGCACGTGCACTGAAAAAGTTTTTTCCATCAGGCGCAAATTTTCGCGACATAGATGGCGCTGGACCGTCCGCGTGTTGCTCTCAACTCCACGTGACTGGGACAAGATTTGCATTCACGTGAACAGCAACAACGCAATGTCGAGAAAAATAGTCCATTATCGATTTCTGAAACTACAAAAAGACGCATTTAAAAATGATTGACTTATAGGATTACTTATTACACAAAAAAAATTAAGTTTGACGATTCGGTATTATTTTATTTTTGGAGTTCGCATCGTTACACGTGCTTTTTCCTCTGACGCAATCCCGTATCAGAAAAATGACTACTGCTTCAATCAGTAACCATTGCTGGAATTCCGACTTATCACAAATTTCATAAAAGCGGTCATTAAGGCCTTTTTTTGCTTTGACGTTTCCAAATTGCCGTTGACACATGGCAGTTATCGCGACTTACTCATTTTTTCAGACGTCACGACTTCTTTCTCACCTCAATGGAAATAATGTTCTAGGAATTTGATTGAATCATATTTGTGAATATAAAAAAATGAAAATAAAGCGCAAATAAATCGAATTAAATTTAAAATAATAAAAATATAAGAAATTAACAAATAGATAAATTATCAATTTCTACATTGTTGATTCATTGAATGTATTATAAAATGCGGAGTATAAACTATGTTTAAATTGAGAAAAAAATAGAATATAAAAATTTGACTAGTTTTTTAAACATACATAAATTAAATTGACCTGCAAAGTTGATAAAACAATACAATTTTCATTTTTAAAGCGTGAATTAAATTGTGAAGAAAATTGGATGAATTAACTAATAGCAATTCGAAATAATACAAATTCGTCCCGTTATAAAAATTAAGCCTGAGTATCGTAATATCAAACACTGATATACATTGTTGACTAACTACAAAGTAAACGATAATAAAATTTGGCGCAGTGTTGGGTTTCGCAATTCACCACACGTGTAACGCCGGCAGATCGAATATCAGTCGTAGTAAAATCTCGCAGTCCATTTGTTTCGATGAGCATTCGACTGTGACGGCTCGATAAGCCACGAACGCCCAATATCGCCGGGGTCGTCTGTCTGCAATTGTTGCAACTTCGCGAACCCAAAACAAAACTTTGTACTACGTTCAATCGTTGCACGTGCGCCCGCTTTGTCTGCCCCAACTGCGGCCAATTTTAGCAACAAAGTTACTAAGTGCTTAATCGTGATATTAATATCGGTTGCAAAATCCCGATACATGTTCTCTTTGTTCTGCAATCTGAAAAATCAAACGTAATTTAAAATTGATTTATTTATTTAATTTTTGTTTTCATATCACTTTTTTCACTCTTTTTTATGTTTTAATTTTATTTTAATTTAACATTTATTGATTTAATATTTTTTTAATTTACATTTTTTATGTAGTTTCTTTTTTTAATGTTGAAAACTGTTTTTGTAAATTGATAATAAGTTCAATGCAACGTGAAAAATAATGCACGGTTAAGAAGAAAAAAAAACAGGATGACCCATTGTGCGTGAAATTTGATGAGTAAGGAGTTCGCGCACGAGACAAAATCGACCAACGCGTTATGATTCATGCGGATTACCGCCAATTCATACAACAGCGACTCGATACACGTTTATTATTTATCGTAAAACGAAAAAGATAATACACAAAAGTTGTGTTTTATTTGGGTATAAAAAGTGACAATAATTAATGTAGTTTTTATTATGTTTAAATTAGAGTTCTCGGTTGAGAGAATTCAAATTTAAAAAATTATAATGTAAAAAAATGCAAGTGCGAGTTTAAAGAAGGAACGCGCGTGCACTTGAAAAAAGAAAAACTTTATTCCACAAATAAACAAAGTTTCGTATTGCGTTTTGTTTCTTGAATTGCGCACATTCACCCTCGCTTTCGTAATTCAAACAGCTTTGTAGTGACAAAGTGTCACGTACCAGTACGCAGAAACATAAATATACGTGTAAAACGTCACGTTTTTTTATCATTTGCAAACATGTCTAATGTTCGCTCGTGTTATGTAACTTTTAATGTTTCAATTTAGAATTAACGTTTCATCAGTTTTTGAGTCTCGATTGATTTTCTAAAATACGTTTGAATTTTCTCATGAAAAAGAAACCGTTCAGTCATAAAATCGCGATATCAAAAGAAAAAGTTTGCAATTATTCTGCGCATCATTCTAGCCTTTTTATTTTATTTATAAAAACACTACAAAGATTTGTCTTTGACAAGTCACGTTTTCTTTTATAATCTAAAAAATAAAAATAGAGGAAAATTGTTTATTCAATAAGAAATGTCGTTGTGAGATGGATATTATGCAAAAAAAATCAATGATATGATATAATAAATGCTTCATTCATTATTATTTTCTATTTTTTTGTCAACTTTTTATAATTCTTGCCCGGATGGTCAAGCATGTGGACAATAATAGTAACTGACGGGGGAAGAGGGTCATGCTCAGAATCATTACGAAATGAGAAAAAAAGGCAATATCTTGTTTTGCGAATCGAAGCGACGACACGTTTTGCACGTGAAACGTTTCAGCGTTATTTACTATTAGGTAATGATACCGCGTCACGTCACGTAGTCGAGGCACGTGACGTTGCGCCAGCTTGATATTCCTTTGATTAGAGTTCTTTTCCAGTACTAGCTCATGCGTCCCGTTTCAGGATGTTCACGTGAGGTGTCAAAATTTGTATAAAAAACGCGGACGCTTATCCGTCCGAAAAATCTGCGCACATTTCATAAACGTAAGCCGACGGGTGCTTTATGACCGGTCGTCATTTTTCGCATATCGCATTCCGCCATCGTCAAATACGGGTCAAGGATTTGAAAGTTCATTCTGTTTCAAATGTCAGTATGCAGTTTGTTCAATTACTTTTCAGGTTAAATGCTAATTTGTCCGATAAATTTTCATCTTTCGTTTAAATTTTCTGTTTTAAATAATCGAAACAATTGAACAAAAAGAAGTCTTTTTACTTGATTGTAACTTGGCAAAATTTGTTAACAAAAAAATAAACAAATGACTTCGTTTACACTTTTTTACACTTTGTTGTTTGTTTACATTTATATCTGTTTATTTAAATTCTGATGTCAGTAATGATGCTACTGTCATCTGATCTACGGACAGGATAAAAAAACCTAAATAAATATAATTCAGGTCAAGCTTGATGTCGACTGGGAGATATAAATGCTGGTGGAAAAGTAGCAAGGCATGTTTCGAATTGCAGCCACGTGAAGCTCCTTGGTGACGAGGAGCAGAGTGTGTGCTGACATTCACTCGGGCGTCTTTCCTCGGCTGACATACAACCCAGCACGTGGCCCTGTCGCGGAAACGCACGCGCGCCAACGATCTTAACACATTGTCTGTACGGCTGATTCCCCTTCCACAAGTTTTTGTTTCACACAACCGAACGATTCAACCGTGCGCCAATGCTTGTTAAATGTAAACACTAATACACGCGCACAATTCCGACTATTCGCGTAGTTACGAATCCACTTTTACGTAAATTACCAGCGCAACTCGTGCACCTCGAACAAACGCGACCACGTCACCGCTGCGGACAGCCCGGCACACGCCAGGCTTACGACAAATCGACGCCCTTTGTCTCCGAAATAACTCCGCGCGCATTTTCACGTGCAACACGCAAAACGTGAAGGTCATTCGGCAACAAATTGTGACATCAATTTCATTGAACTCGAAAGCATTTCGACTTAATATAACATGTTGCTAGAATCTTTTGCAATTTGATGAAACACTTCATTCATAAATAATATAATAAATCAAATATATAAGAAATAGTTAATAAGAAAGAACTTAGGACGTCCAACTGTTATTCTTTTTTCGATGTCACTGTTATGAAGCGCCAACTGGTGCTGACATTGTGATGATTGAAAAAAATTTGAAACGTTAGAAGAGAATTTAGGAAAGTAAATTCAGCCAAGTGATTATGCTAAGTGATTATTTATTTTTTTCAGATGTATTAAGAAGACAAATTATGGTAG
Organism: Trissolcus japonicus; assembly: GCA_030522925.1. Classification (NCBI taxonomy): domain Eukaryota; kingdom Metazoa; phylum Arthropoda; class Insecta; order Hymenoptera; family Scelionidae; genus Trissolcus; species Trissolcus japonicus. Next base: position 92,345 of record JAPYZS010000143.1, on the reverse strand, counting down.
CAGAGTTTGTCGCACGGCAAAGTGGATCGCCCATCAACGGTGAGACCGCGTGCTTGAACGGCAGTATGCCGGCATCACATACGATGGCACACACCGGACACAACGGTCACGATGGACACGGCGCATTGCCCGCGATGACGCACCACGTCTCACAACAACAGCAACAGCAGCCGATGCACAGTCCGCAGCCTCAGCAGCAGATGCCGCATCATCCTTCACCGCATCACCAGAATCCTCATCACGAGAGTCAGATGCAGGGCCAAGATGGCCAATACAACTCGAATTTTGACCTCCGCAAAGAGCTCTTTTCCCAGCGCAAACAGCGCGAGTTTATCCCAGATAATAAGAAAGATGACAGCTACTGGGACAGACGTAGGAGGAATAATGAAGCGGCTAAAAGATCCAGGGAGAAGAGGAGGTTCAACGACATGGTGCTCGAACAGAGGGTGATGGAATTGAGTAAAGAGAACCACATACTCAAGGCCCAACTAGACGCCATCAGGGAGAAGTTCGGCATCTGCGGTGAGTCGGTCGTCAGTGCCGAACACATCATGGCGGCTCTTCCCTCAGAGGCACCACTAGTGAAACGAACGAAACTCCCGGCCACGACAGCAGCGCTGCTCTATGCGCGGACGCCAAGTCCCGTGCACACCTCCGTCATCCATCAACCCGTCAGCGGAGGCGCCAGCTCCAGGTCCAGGTCGCCCCGCTCGCCTGCTCAACTCTATGTGCCCGAAACTACAGCGTATCCCGAGAGCGAGAGCTTCCAGTACCCCTATTCTCATCCTGCGATGCACTTTGACGCGACCGCCAGCGCCCTCAACCTGTCCAGAGGGCGCCGCGCACAGTCCCCCTATGAATTGTCGTCCGGCAGTGGCGACGAGGCGCCGATGACCACCTCGCAGGCTGTTGGTGTCAACAACAGCTTGCCTCACAAACTCAGGCACAAGTCGCGCATCGGCGACAAGGATGCTGCTAGCGCCCTCTTGGCCCTCCAAGGTATCAAACAGGAACCTGGCCCCCGAGCGTCACCCCCCTGGGACAACGAGGGATCCAGCGACGAACGCGATTCCGGCATCTCTCTTGGCGCCGAATGGACCACCACTTCCGGCCACATGCCCGAGAGTGAACGTGAAGTCAAAAACCGGCTGGACAGACTCGCATCCGAGGTCGCGTCCCTCCAGTCGTTCCTTCGCCTCAACAAGAGCGCCGCGGAGACGAGTCTACTCGCGCCAGCGCATGCGCAGCCCGCCAGTGCCACCGCTACCGCTCCCTGAGTTGTGATTGCTCCGAGCAATCAGGTATCCAAAGAATCGTAGCGACCACTGGGGTCAAGACCGAGAAACATCTGTGATAGCCTCACCGGGTCTGCGACCTGGGCGACCTTTGCATGCACACAAAATGTCTGAAGCGGCGCTGCGCCTACCGTCGATCCAACCTAAAGTCACTTGTTGATCTGTATAAATGATACACCTCATTAATCACACATCTCTCATCATTGTTTTTCGAATTTAAAGTTAAAAACATATTTTAGATGAACATAAGTTGAACTTTGAACTTTGTTAGATTTCTTTTTGTTAAACTGAGATTTTGCGTTTGTGATGCATCTTAATTGGTGTTGGTTTAACGTCGAAACGAAAATATTGCTTGTCTTTGTTGTATATCAAATAGATGGATGATGTTTTTGTATTCACGTCCAATTAGAAATACATACGAGGAGACTCTGTGTCCCGTGCAACCGGCTCTCAACACCGCCAATCCCGAGGACCTTACGTGGCTCGTTCCTGACACGACCTCCGTTATTTTTTGATATCTTCTTTTGTTATCTTCCTGACTTTACTTCGCGAATCCTGAGATTCCGACGATGTTCCTCCTAGACTACTTTTGTCATTGTGATTTATCTCCGCACGCGTCTCTCTCAAATTATTTGCCTTAGATTTTTGCCCATTTTACTTTCTCTCTCTCCCCTGTTTACCACAATTGTAAAATAGCGTTGAAATGTTTTATAGTTTTATGTATAGAATCTTGAACAAGAAGAAAACAGAGACAAGTATTATGAATTGGTTTAAACTAAGAAAAAGAAAGACGACGGGAGGGGGACGTTGTGTGTGTGCTGCGCGCGAGCTGAAATTGCGACTATTTTTGTGATGCGTACATGAATGACCTCAACCGAGCTTCATACGTATAAATGCGCACGATTCACAGTTGAATTCGCATCTATATTTATGTGACGTTTATGTGAACTTGCTCGAAATCATAATTACGCCTTTAATTGTGTACATATAGTTAAGTTTTATGCTATGAAACGACATGTAAACATGTATGTCCACAGGATAAATGTATTTTTTTTTTCGATATTATCGAGTGTGTATAAAGAGCCAAGATTTGATGTTTCATTTTTCTTTTTGTTTCCTATTTTTTCTTTCTAATTGATGTGGCGCCACCATAACCGATCGCATTGTAGATCATCGTTTGTGATATATGACTCTGATTTTGAATGTTTATATTTGCGACAATGTTGTGTATTATAATACTTTTCAAAGCATACTTGTTTTATTATCTGACGCTAATTCACGGCCACTAATTATTTGTAAACTTACATTAAATGCTAACTATTTATTACATTATTGATTGTTACGTTTATCTTAAGGCGCAGTGTTTCGCACCATCGTTGTACAGTGCAATGTTGTTTAGCTGCTAGCGCCGTCTAGACTAGCCGCTCGCGCTGTTCTTGCGGAAAATTTTTGTACTTTATTATTTATAATGCCTGCCGCGCGAAACTGCGACCTCTGCAGGGAGCGCTGCATTCGCGCGACCGGCTCGCCGGCGTAATAGCTGATCAAATTTTCTTACTTTGTAGAGATGTAGTCGTTCGACGAAAATTAATTATAACTCGATGTGTATTTTTTCATTATATGCGGAGATAAGACTGTTTATAGTAATTTTGTTATTGGAGTTGTAAAATGTCAAACAAACTCCTCGACTCTGATTCTGATGTATTTCAATTTTGATGGTTAATAGATTTAACTGAAAAAGGAAACTAACAAATATATTTGAATGGCAAGATTATTTCGTCGCACGACTGATACTTTTTGTAAAGAAAAAGGGCCGGACAATTGCACCGAGCGTTAACAAAAGACAAACACTCGCGCAGATTGTAATAATCATTATACGAGTTATGTTAAAACAAAACTTATGAATAATATTGTATTTGAATATTTATAAGTAACGACTGGTGAATAAATGTGCCCAGCAATGTACATTGAAGACTCATTTAATTGACCCTCTCCAACCTAGTGATAAAATAAGCCTTTTTTGTCCTTTTTTTCTTTTTTTACTTTTCAATACGATGTTTTATTTTGTACGAATTCTGTATATCTAAATGAAATTTTTATAGCAAGTTGATATTTTTGCCCAATGTTTACGCAACTTCCATCACAGTGAATTTTATTTCAATACATCAAATAGGTTTATTCAAAAATTAAATATTGAACACGCGTTAATATTAATTTTTGATAAACATGTACCACAAACTCAAAGTGAGAAGGAGATTTGCAAATGTTTAAAAGATATGATGAATTTAAAATATCTTTTGTCCTTTTGTTTGTTTGTTATTTAACTTTTGGTATGCAAAATGATATTCGAATGGCCGCAGGAAAAGAAAAATAATCGATAGCTCGATTGAATTTTTATCATTAGCGAGAGCAATAAATTTTTTATTCAATCGAACGTCAAAACACTCCGAAAATGTATAATAAAGCAAATTACCAGACTTGTCATCCGTAATAACATTTTCAGTTCCGTAATTTTTAAACAACAATTCATCGTTGTGCATTGTTCATTCATTTATTTTTTTGATCATCAATTAATAAGAAATTACAGATACGTCGATAACTAAATTTTTGCATAAAATAATTCCATAAACTGCAGCTTGAAATTGTGACATGTATAACTGGAGGTATGAAACAGGGGTTTGAGTTTAAAATTCTAGAAATTTGTTTAGATACATAATTTGAATATAAAGTGATTTTTAGATTTGATCTAAATGTAATTGGACAAATAAATATTACAAAAATAAATATATAGGTCAATGAAGAAATAAAATTGATTCCAATTGCATAATGAAACACAACTTCAATGTCAGAATTATGCTTTATTATTTTTATAATACGCAAATATAGCCTATTGAAATTGAACGTGCGATTTACAATTGTAAACTATAATATCATCTCATATTGTACAAATAAATCAATAGAATTAGGCTTCTTTACTTTCGCTTTTTACATTTGGTTCGACCGCGACGCCTCCTGGTCGAGTTTGGACGGGTTTCCGCTTTTTTCGTCGGTCTGCAAAACCATATTCAGAGATTAAAATCACATTCATGCCACTCGGGAAGCATCACAATTTACACGTGAATCTTGTTACGTACCTATGAACTCGGTTAACTGATACCGATGTCTGCTTCTTTAATGTTAAATGCTGTTGCACCAATTCAGCCAATTTACCTTGTTGAGCAAGCATAGACAAAAACGTGCAAATAAATTCGTCATAGTTATGAGTTCGTCTGCAGTCATCGATCTGAAAAGGCACAAAGTTGATATTTTATTCATCTGTATTGATTTCATTTAATTAAATTTCTCCTCCACGAAAGCATCAAACATTTTTATCTAATGAAAATATATATAGTAATATATATAGTAATTGAAAAATATGTCATTTTCTTTTTAATTTCATTTTCGTTTTTAATATTTCAGACTGAGTCATTTATAAAATAAACGTCATCAAGTGGATAATAAACAATTCAACATTAACAATTCAGTATCGCATAATTAAGCAATTTTTCCTTTCACTCAATCGTTTCCTGAAAATTGAAAAAAAAACTACATCAATCGTCAAACAATAGATAATGATTCTGTGCTGACCTTATATTTATTTCTTTTGTCATTTTCGTCTTTTAAACTGGTTTCGCATATGCCGATCTCATGTTCCAAGTTCTTTAACAGCGCCAGCAGATCTTTGGGTGCGAAAGTGTGCGGCTCAAACAATTCGGGATACTTCGATACTAACTTCGAGTCAATTTTTTCGACTTTCTTGTCCTCCGTGACGGTGTCACCGTTATTGGTTTTCACCCTTGCGTGCGGCATTCGCGCCTCTCCCGACAAGCACACTTTTTTATGCAAATGTCCGCCGTCCGTGACAAGTCTCTTGCCATTTATATTGATGTTGCCTAATGAACGACCTAGAAAAACATTTTCCCAGAAATTTAATTTGTTTTCATCCACGAAAATTTTATTATCATGAAAATAACAAAAAGATATTTACTCAATCCAGCTTCCTGTTTCTCGTCCCCAGCTACACGGATGATGACAAATTTCTTAAAATCCTTCGTTGATGTTGGACTGCTCTGACCGGAATTCCAACCCCAAGCTGAAAATAATAATCCTATCTTTAATACTCCTGAGATAAATTTTACTATAAAAATGCAAATATTTCTTAGCAGTTTTTGTATTAAAAAAAGGTAAAGGTAAAATTGTAAAAAAATAACATGGCTTTCACTTCAGATTTTTTAAAATGTTGAAAATTAGATAACTGTACTCAAAACCGTGTCAATAGCCGGGTACTAATCATTTAACGAAACTCACAAGAGTAGTATAAATACGTATAAGTAACGGATTCACGGGCACTTGAAGTTTTGCTGAAGAACGATCATGCAGATTTTTGCATTGATTTTTTTAGTGGTGCCTTTTACAGTTGCTTTAAAATGTCCGGCCACGCGAATTCCTGACGATACGGACTGTAGATCGTTCTATAATTGTGTTGATCTGCCAACTGGCGGATTCTTGTGGACGCCAGGTAAATGTGAAGATGGATTGGTAAGTATTCAAACAATATAAAAATAACCCAGTTTAAATAAAAGAAAGTTAATTAAATAAATATAAATAACTTTGGATCAAATCATAAGTTCTATTTTTTTCTTTTTAGATTTTTGAACCTAATCAAAGACTATGCATTTTGCCAGGAAATTCAGAAGACTGTTACATCAATCCAAATTTTTCTTCCCCAACCGACGAGAATCAGGATTCCCTAGATTTTGATAAAAATCCTGAAATTTACAAAAATTGTTCAGAAGCGCCTCCGAACGATCCCCAAAAATCGGAATCAGATCAAACGATCTACCACTTGATCTCAAACCATAAAATTGACATCCCAGCGACAAGTTTCGACAGAAATAGCTATCTATCTTTGCTAAATACTTTGATCACAAAAGTTTTAGTTAAGGAGAACAACATAAACAGTTCGTATTCAGACATTATTCAGCAGGTGGAACCAACTAAGATCGAGAATGACAATATTATCACGCCAGATCCGACAAATTGTAGAGATTCATACAAAGCTTGTGATTTGTCAAATATAGCAGAAGTTGCAGTTGAGGACGAGGACTTTTCAAAGAAAATCATAGTTTACACCGACAGCCTGAAAAATCGTCACTACATTTCCATCGAAAAGTATAATTCGGTCAAGGATGAACTGCAGTATGAAACATTGAATGTAATTGATTGTGTGGAGGGCGTTCGTTTGCCCAACCGTACGAGTTGTATTAAATATTATAATTGTTACTTCACACCTGAACCTGTTGTGAAGGATTATGTTTGTCCCATGTTTCTTGCCTTCAACGAAGAAACCAGGAAGTGTGACAAGAAGTCATATTCACCTTGCCGGAAAAAAATGAACGAGGAACGTAGGTTGGACACAAGTTCAGAGTCAGCAAGGAGCTTCAAAAATCCGTGCAAATTGGAGGGAAAAGTGGCGGATTCGAATTCTAAGAAGCATTACTTTCATTGTAAGGACAATCCTGCTGGTTCCGAACTCATGTTTGTAAGAAAAGTGTGTCCAAGGGGTCTGGTTTTCTGTGACAGAAGTCAAGTTTGTACGGTCGAAAATATGTGTTAAAAGTTGTGTAACTGAAAAAATAAATAAATAAATAATAATTGTATAACGCAGTGAATTAATTATGCATTCATAATTTGTGTAATGACTGAGCGCATACATAATGCAAAACAAATAATTTAAATGTTTTAAAGACTAACTAATCAATTGAACACGTAACTTCAATTTCCTTGACTTACCTAGAGGCTTTTTTTCAAATTAAAATCAATTACTTATTACAGAATATTACCTTGAGTCGGCGAATTGAATGCAGATCCGATTTCCGACGATGTGTCTGTACTTGAAGAACTGTGTGCTGGAGACGTTTGTATCTGCAGGGGCGTTGCATAATCCAAAGCACACATCACAACTTTTTCCATGCTTCTGAGAAAAAAAAGGATCAAAAATCATGACAAAAACTTGAACTCTTGAAATAAAAATTTGTCATCATTCAACTAGAACCAGAATATTTTACAAATTAATTCCAGCAAAAAGAATCGCTGAAAAACTAAATTATCATAGACTAAAGAAGCGTACCCGGAAATGCCTTTGCCGTTGGTCAAATTCGTTTCCTCGTCCAAGTTTCTCATCTCCTCACACTGTTCCACACTTATGATCGGAACAGTCTGCATATCCTCGCTTTTAATGCCAACTCTATCCTCCTTGTTTTCTTCTTTTTTTATATTCCTGTTGTCACTTTCTGAGTCGCTCTTATCCACGCCGTTATTTTCCTGATGGTTCAATTTAACCAGCTGCTGAAGCGCTTCAAGGACGATCTGTCTGTTGGTTTTTAGCATTGTTAGTTTGTGGGAGATCGCGAGTCTTCGATCAGGTACCACAGCCATCAGATTGAATCGGATGTCCTGGAGTTGTTCTCCGGTTGATATTCCTAATCGGTCGGTGATCACTCGCCTAAATTGTTCTGTCCATTCTTCATGCTCTTGCCAGGGACCGTGGTCCATGGGGTAAGGCTTCAAACCATCGAGTTCAAAAAGTCGGCCATTTATAGGAACATAACTGACAAAATGAAATGCTTCTCCAGTGAATCTGCAATTAAAAACAGTAATTCATATTTTTACAATCTCAAAAAAGAATTATGAGGAATATAATTTAAAATTGTAATGATGAAAAAAAATTCTTTTTTTTCTTCACAAACCTTCCTGTGGTAACTCCAGTATTTTTGTCTTGCCTTCTTTTGGCTTGTGGCATAGCATGAGAATTATGGGCACAAGCTAATTCGGGAGTGTTACCAATGGCCCATCCTTTATTTTCAGGACACATGCCAGAAGTGTGCATTTTCAACCGAGAAAGAGTTGTGCCCAGGTGAATGTTTGAACAGTTTAGAAGAACAGAGAGAAGAGCATGAGTAGCACAACTGTTAGGGACAACCTGAAATGAAGGAAACAATAACACGATAAGGAAAATTTGAAAATATTTGATTCAGTCTTAATTGAATATAATTAGTAAACGTATGATAACCTGTTGTGCGAAAAATATACTATTGACGATTTCTTCGTCTTTGACAAAACCTTCATCTTGTTCAACAACTTTGCGACGCGAGCGTCGTTCTTCTATCCAACGAAATAGAAATATAAATCCGTAAACGGGCCCTTCTAACGATTTTTGAAGATCGTATATTTCTTCAACTTGGACTCCTTTAACACCGAAATCCTCAAGAAGTAATGTGAATAAACCTGATGACAAGAAAAGATCATGAACAATACATAAATTTTAATAAGTTAAAAATGTGTGATAAAATTAACGCTGTGAATAATCGCATATCTATATTAGAAAAATATTGGTGTCGTAAATCCAACAGTTAAATTTTGTAAACCGTCAATCATATTTTACGTATCAGTTTTATCTACAGCGTTAACTTAAGAATAAAAAAAATGTTACATTTAAAAGTTTGTAAAACTTTGATTCAAGAAGTTGTCTTACAATAAAATTAGTATTCTATGAAACTTTTGTTTTACATAATAATATGAAAAAAAGACAATTAATCAACGGAACTTAATAATGAGCAAATCAACTTTTAAAGTCAAACATTGCCTAAGGTAAAATTTAAATCAAAACAAAGAGTTGGAACTAGTTTGACAGTTCTACGACTAGCATGAATTTAGTTTTTGTGCTCCAAAAATTTTAACTGGCAGCAAAGTATTAGTAATTATAAATTTCTTAACGCATAAACATTACTTTCAACCAAATCGAGTTGATGTTTTTGTCCAAAGGATGGCGTAAAAGAAAATTCTCGACTACTATTCTAAGTAAACACAACCTCAAAATCAAACTTTGTTCTTTGTTGTTTTCAACAAGAAAAATACTCTTGCAGTATTGCAAAGTTTGTTTAAACAATAAAAAAGCAAATTTGAAATAGTATATCTTAAAAAAGTACGCTCATTAATTAAAACATGCCTGGGTCACTTTCAAGCTCCAGCCAGCCCTCAGTGAGACGGTTAATATCGACGGGCATTATTCTCTTTTGCTTAATCCTTACGGCGATTCAAACGAAAGTGTCATTTTGATGTCAATGTTCATCACAATATCACTCGAGACACGATGAAATGCATGTTGCGTCCTGATTATTATTTACGTCTCTTTTCGTGTAACAGACTTTACTGTTGTGGTAACAAAGGTTACAATCGTCTACTGACAGGTGTTGCTCTATGCGCAGTCTCAAACGCCATTTCAATCAATGGTTTGCGCGCGAAAATTTAAATTAAATTGGTGGAAACTAAAAACTGCAAAAATAAACATCGAAGACAAAACGTAAGACTTGAAAACTATTGATCAAAGTATATTTCACTATACAGAGAGTTATGGTGACTTTTGCCATATATTTTTTGTGAAAACAAGTTTTATATGAAAGTTTTCTTTTTTCCTATAAAATTATCAGACAAAATTTGCAATATTCGGAATTGGGTCGAATGAATTGACTTATATTTACTTAAATTGTTGTATGTTCATTTTTATTTTGTTATTCTTTTGCAATAATAAAAAATAATAAAAAGTATTTATACTTTCATTATGAAATGGACTTTTTCATTTCAAAGTGTGTAAAACGATTTTCAATTCTCCCTACCAATACAGTTACACATTTCATCCGGATAAATTTGTATAATTGTATAAAAACGAGTTGATTAATTAATTATTTATGTGCATATGGCACTTTGATCAACATTAATATCACTATCAACACTATGCAGAATGTCACTCGGTTTATATTCTATCAAATGGCAATTTTATTCAATGCCATCATCATCAAACGATAGACCGATATATTGTTATGTACACCGACTGCGGCATTTGGATTGCTCAATTGCATAGCATTGCCCCGATTTTGTTGTTTCATTTATTGATCAAAATATTACAATATCATTTACAATTTCACATAAAAAATAATCACACGAGTTTAACATAATTTCGTCATTTATAAAACTCATTTGCAAAAGTGAATTCACAAAAAGTTCGATTGTAAAAACATTTAATCAATTTGCAAAGTATAATTTTTTAAGGGAAAGTGTTGATACATATTGAAAAAAAATGAGATATTTTTTTCTCTATGATTTATAAGATAGTGATTTTTAACGAAAATTGAATAAAAAAGGAAAAATTTTTTTAATGCAGAATATATTGTTCGCAAGAAAATATTATTTGCGATTTTATGTTAATACAATCAAGGATAACAAGTGGCGTGAAAAAGTCACGACAAGCAGATCCTTTATTAGAGTTTGAATAGTTAATTAGATGTTCGACAACTGTTAACACACAGCGATAGTTTATAAGTGACAATAATTAATATTGCGCGTTCAAACTTATCGCAACTAAAAAAAATCGCGCGTTGAATTATTTATAATAGTACAATCGCAGTTCTACTTTTTAATCGCTGGACCATTTCCACTGATGATGGTGAATGAATATTGATCAAAAGTAGATTGAACTGGATTATTTTCGCTCATGAAAAATTTACCATAAATTGATTAAATATGTTGCATGGGTTGTGATTTATCGGACCACTTCTGTGCATTTCCTAATCAGTTTTCTCATTCTTATGTAAGAAAAAAGTCTGCAGGTCAGAGGTTTTGATATTTTTTTACGACGCCATTTATTGTATGGAGGTTTCACAATGAATCGTACGAAAAAGACTTTTATTTACTGTTCAAAATTTTAATGATAAATATATTTTAAATATTTATGTTTATTCAATATCGAAATGAAAAAATTATTAGTTCCAACACACGACCCAAACAACATTTTCCTTGACATAAATAAATCTATCTAAACTAAACAAAACAGTGAAAACTTTGTAACATTCAACTTTATATCATAAAAAATGTTGACAGTCATGTTTCATTTAGATTGTATTGTTTAAAATTAAAATTAAAATTAGTTTTATTGTTCAGGTTTTTGTTGAATTTCGGTAAAGCTGTAGACATGAAATATCGTTCAAGGATCTCGTGGAAAACAAATTTGCAATGTCAGAGATTACTCGTACTTCGTGGAATTGCACAAAAGCCATGATTATACTAACAATCATCCCGATATCGCTCGCGCTCAATAGTACGTATTTAGAATCATATTTTTTGTCTTCTCCCGGAGTCTTTCTGTGTCACCAAACAAAATTTATCTATCTCTACAGCAGTTGCGAAAACCGCGACACCAAAATGCCCAGCTTAAAAAGACAGTTTTTTTTCCTGCATTTCTGTGACGTATTATTTTGCAAAAAACAGTTTCTCTGAAACGTGTTAGAATGCGCATTGCCATAAATTAACCGAACAAATTGCCGACCACGAAAAATCCTAGCCCTCTTAACAGTGACAACTTTAGCCCAATGAGAGATCTGTTGCGGCCTTCAGACCGGTTTCGCAAGATGAAATTGAGTTATGACGTGTTGTCTATTTTTATTTTTTTTCCACCGTTTTCCCGAGCGTTATCATTTTTTCTTGTTACTTGTGCTTTAAACTTTACTGCGGCAAACGAAGCACTGCATTCTTGATAAATGGGTTATTGATACGAGTGGCTGGTGTATGTTTCTTACCAATTAATTCAATCGTATCAATTTGTTGCTTTCAACTTGATGCGATTTCACGAGAAGGCATTGAATTCAAAATTTTGTATAACCCTGTTCTGACATTTTGCACTTTCATTTTCATTTAAAAATATTTCAAATAAAAAAGAGTGGGTGGACGACATTTAAAATAAACATTTATATGCATGATTGATATTGGAATATATTTAGTGGTTCCGGTTATAATTTAAGTGCATGTAAAAAATTGCTTACACAATTTGTACTTTTCAAATTTTAAATGTATTTTCTTCGAAATTTTATGAATCTAAACTAATATTTTGTAATGTTGACATTTTTGCATTAAACCATTAAGTATAATCGTTTTCAGAAAAATTTATATCATATCTATCGTTCTATTTATTGACTTTAAAAATTGTAACATTTTATTATCAGGGATTAATTTGATATTGTAAATCAAGGAACAATCTATTCCTTTATTCTTTTAAGACTTAAGATACTTTTTTATTTAAAACTGTGACATCATTATGATATTTTATTTTGACGAAAAAATTTATTAAAAATTTTAATTTTATATCAACTTAGGTCAACATTGATAGTAGTTATTTAAAAAAATCGTTGTAATTTTGCAAAGTTCAATGAATGAAACGCGTTTATTTTGGAATAATTTATAAATCCGTGTGACGATTTGTTGACATATTGTTAATTACTGCTAGACATACGTTATTAAAATAGCCAATAGCCACGTGCCTGACATTATTATGTATAGCCGATACGCTGGATAACGAAAAAAAAAAAGATAAAAAACCTTAAGTGAAAGTCGAAGGCGAAATGTTCGAGTTATTTTGATACAAATCGTTATTACAAACACGCAACAGGTATTTACAACTTTGATTCAATGTTAAAAGTTTATCCCGTATTACAGACACAGAAAAACTGCGTTACATTTTAATTGTCAATTAGGACTTATTAATGTAAAAAAAGGTAATGACAATTCCCTGGAATGACTGGACTGTAACAAAATAATGATATGTAATTTTCATTTTATGAACTTTATTAAATCTCCCGTTTTAGCATAATTCGAAACACTTTGTAGATGTCGGGCATTTTCTAACATATATCTTATCATAAAAGTTAATTTGAAATTTTTTTAAATCTGGTCGAGTAGGATTTTGCATACTACAAAAGTGATTAGAAATGTTGGGTGTGACTATATATGCTTGATTTAAACTCACTTTCCGGATAAAGATACAACAGTGTCAATTGTTAATCAGATTAAAGATGAAAATAGCGTGTGGCTCACATAACGGATTAAGATAGTTTATCAAGATATTGAATTATTGAATAACTTGTGGAATCAAATTAGAATGAATAATTTAAATTTATAATTACAAATTGTCTTGCGATCGAATTATTATTGTTTTCTATTTTTGTACTTTTTATATAAAAATGCAACTTTAATTATGTCTACAAATTTACAAAAATTTTTTCGACTCAAAGAATGAAAATTTTCCATTACCCAAGTACATACTGTAATTGTGGCACGTGCACATCCCAATGACTAAAAAAAATTCCTACAAAAATATTGTTTCACAGCTTGCTGCGATGTTCAATTTTCAACCCCTAAAAATTCCACGAGTCGGGATACGCAAGAGCGTAACATGCATCAATCTAAATCGAACGACCTCTCATTTTCGTTCTGTTTGGACGGTGGCTGTTTTCAACGGTTGATAATGCTGTCCAAAAAAGTTGTAATTGGGTGGGTATCAGTGACGTTGGAGATAATTATTTTTAATAAAATTTGTACACAAAAGAGAGTGGGACAAACTGGTTAACCTCAGCTGAAGGAGTCGGGGAATGTATTGCGCGAGATTGGGTGAGGATGGCGGGGAGTTTTGACGGCTAAAGATTAAGGAGGTGGGGGAAAGTCCAAAGATAAGTCGAGACGAGTCGGTTTGATTGTATGCGAGCGCGTGGGGTCGGCTGGATTTGCGTAGCTGTGATTTTCAGTTTGCTTTTGAAAGCGGCGGTGTCGAAAGCGTCAGTGGGATAAGGAAACAAAGTGGACCAGGTGTCGTCGCAATTCATCGTTCATCGCGAGTTCGCCGACCTCTTGTGACAGTGACAATTGCACCGGGTGTGATTTCAGCTTCGGATCAAGCTATCGCACGCGGTTCTCGATGTCGGACAGTACTCATGCTTCACAATAGAATGTTCACCTATCGTTACACGTGGAATAGAGAGATCATCTTCAACTCACAGAAACTGGTTAAAAGACGTTGAACCGTCGTTCAACGAGCCCTCGACACCACTTGAGTGTCCACCTGTTCGCCAGCGCCAATCCCCCCAAAAACAAACTCTCATCCCAAAGTTCGCAGTTTCGGTGCCAGTTCTGTCGATTGACCAGTACTCAAAATGGCTACAAGATGTTATGATGGTACGTCTGATATGCCCCAAGTTGCTCTTCCTGCGCCCGCACGTGGCGACTTTTCCTCCCCTCCAGGACAGTCAGTCAACCAACACTATCTTTCACCCCTCAAACTTTTCCGTTTGCATTTTCAGCTGATGGCACTATTCATATTTCTATTCTAGAATCTTCTGTAATTTTAAGCAGAAAACAATTTTGAACGAGAACTTATATCAAACAAAGTGTAGTTTTCTTGAAAGATTACTTTAATCGATCAATTAAAAATCTATTAATAAGGAATACTATTCCAGAAAAAGTAAATCCATTTTTATATATAATTATATTGAAGGTGACAAAGGTTTTTGAGCTATTTGTATAATGCATGAAATCTTATAAAACGAGGTAACTTCCCCCTGAGAAATCAACGAACACAATTTTTTAAGTCGTTTTCTAAGTAATATTGAAACTCATGAAATTTTTAACATAACAAAAAGACTGTCTGCAAAATAAATATTGTCAGAAAATGAACAAAATGGAGTTTACTGGTTTTTCCTTGCATACACGGAGAATCACAAAAAGTACAACAGAGTCGGGTGAAAAGACCACTCAGTCGCGTAAAAATGCAACTATTCTGTGTCTAGACAACAATTAGTATGGCTTAATTCAGATCGATTTGCTGCAAACGACTCAGTCGTGTTTTTGATTCTCCGTGTTTGAACACGCAAATTCTGAAATTTTTATCGAAAAAATAAATATTGCTAAAATATTTTATTTACTAGGTCAAATATAAAAAGACATTTTATCTTTTGAATAATTATATTAGAAAATCGATTAATGATGTTTTGAAAATTTTCACTTTTGTTGAGCTGTTATTTTGAAAATACGTTTAACTCGAAATCAACAGAAATGGTCGATCAAATGCAACAGAAAAATTTTATGTATGAAATTAATTAGTTTTTCCGATAATTTTTCAGATGGTTGTTGCAAATTCTATTTGGGATTGAACTAGATTGAAACATTGAAAAAATCCATAAATTTTTCTACACTGAAAACATTATTTTTCCTTGAAGAATAACTCATAAATTTTTCAGAATGGTACTCATAAAGGTTCAAAAATACAAAATTTTTTATCCACAGTCAAATAAATTTCTGCATAATTAGCCATTTTTGATACTACAATATTTTTTTTGGATTCAAGTTATTAAAGCAAAGCAAAACCTGGAAGTTGCATTTAAATTTTAATCAACTTTAATTTTTATCAGAGTCATAATAAAAAAATGTAGGTTTTCTGTGACTTTTAGTATGAAACAGTTTTCTGTTCTAAATTGGCTTTGAATCTGTTATCTCAAAATTTAAATTTTTTAGATATAATTAAAAAATGATCAGTTGTGCCAAAAAATAGGCTATTTGGATTTTTGTTCAAATTTGCACTTCGAAAAGAAATTGACATCATACATCTCAAAAGTTTCTGCAAAGAACAAAAGTTTTCATGTACTGAATTTCTCTGATACGATTAATCATTTAGAGTTGAATCAACTGAAGAAATACATAACATATCATATATACATTAAAATATATCTTGAAAGTTAACCCGGCACACCAATGGCACATAAGCGCTACAAAAATCAATCCATAGAAGATTTTTTACAAGAGAAATATTAAACTGTTGGAGTCATCATTTTACCTTTCATGAGTTACCTGAGTTACCTGATGAGTTACCTTAAAAATTGATATATGGAGTGTATGACAACACTAATCCGTACATATGACTAAAAAAGTTGAATGTTTACGATTTATAATACACGGTTCACCATTATAGTAGTATACTAATAATACACAAAGTAGATTAAAAACCAAGAAAAATGTACAACATTCAATATTGCAAAAAATGAAGTTACCAGTTTTTACCTCTTAGCTACTAAATTATGGAAATTCAAGTTGAATTTAGATTGTTAGAGAAGTATATAATTGCAATTAGATTTTTGGGATGTCTGAAATCTTTTGTTCGTGCATGATTAGAGCAAAATAATTATTTCGTGTCTGCGTACAGGCCACCTATAATAGCGTTGCTTTACATTATGTAATGTTTACTATTGCGATATCGGGCCAAAGCATATCGCATTATCAACTTTTATGCTCCAAAAACCTAAAGGTGATATGTATATTTTTTTCAATGTTGCAGTCGACAAAATCGAATTGAGTGGTTTCTCAATATTAAAACAATATTTTTGTCAACTGAAATATCAATAATCAAAAATAAATTAAATATTTTTACTGTTCTATTGTTTCAACATTAAACTTCCGAATAAAAAATAGGTGAACTTGAAGTTCATATCGACCAATCAAATAACAAACAAAGAATTTTTACTTACTTACCTAAAACAAAGATAAATGAAGTAAAACGAGAAAAAAACTAAATATTTTTTTTTATACAAATTCTATCGGGATTCCGATCTGATAAATTTCAATAATTTCAATAATTTTTTTTAATTGACAGATTTTTATTGTTGGTTTTTATTTCACTTTCTTGTGCTTTTATTTCGATACTAATTTGATGTTATTAATTGGTTTCAAGATTTCGAGGATTATGAACGTTCAGTAATATCCACATAATTTAAAACAAATTATGATTTTTTATGAGAAAAAATTCCATCATCGTAAAATAATTTAGAAATAAAAATGATTATTTTATCTACTTTATTATTTATTTAACAATGTTATTTATAAATCTTACACATAAAATTATGAAAATGAAAAGTCGTAAATAGAAATGGTCTTTTAATTAAATTTACATAATAATTTGTATTTATTTTGTTTTCCTTCTTTGTACATATGTGCATATGTGCAAATTTATATGAATTCGAAGTGAATAATCATCAATTGTACTCTGAATGAAACATTTTAATCAATTCAATTTTTTATATTCATGATTTAAAGACAATTAAATGGAAAATTTGTAATAAAGTGACATTATTGAAGAATGGCAAAACGATAACTCCATCGCGAGGAAAAACGCGGGAGAAGCTGTAAAAAGTGACGCTTGTAGCATATAAGACAGATATGATGTTTTTTCTTCGCTTCACAGCTCATCTCGTTTTTGCTATGAATATGATCTTCAATAATAATTATTATAATTAAAACAGTAACACAAATAGCGTCTCAATAATTTTTTATATCTGAGAATTAATGTATTGTTTCATCGAACCATTTTTATTGCAACAAGATAATATAGAAATGATGAAGCGCATTCTTGTATTATAGAATAAATACCAATGAATGGCCGGCTAAAATTCGGTACCAGTAAATGACCGTCAATTTAAAATGTATTGTTCATCTTTCTCACTCCAATACAATGTTCACTCACTGGTGCCCGGTTAAATACTGGTTCACTCACCCTAAAATTATTTAAAACATCATAGAGTAAGTTGAAAATATTTTTAAACATTTTCAGTTTACTTTAAACTTGGTTTATTTTGATTTTATTTCAATCTATAAAAAAAGATTTTCCTCTAATTAAAATTGTTCATACAAAATTGATGACAACAAAAAGGAATTGTATTTAACTTGTTTGCGAAAGCAGGAGCTATAAAATTTTTATGTGAACCATTTAAATAAATTACTCCGGGATCTTTTTTAGAACCAGTTCAGAGCTGCGGAGTGAAAAAAACATATCACGATGTTGGAATAGATTAATTTACCACGAAAATATAGGATTGAAATGAATACTTTGTTTGCGAAGTAGTTTTGAAAATATCGCACAAGTTTAATTTTATTATATACACTATGTATATGCAACGCTAATAATTCTGATTAGTGAAAGGACGTCAAATTGAAAGGTTTTCAAATCGAAACTAATTCATGAAAATTTATATCACGAGTTTTAAAAAATATCAGCTTGGTTAAATTAATAAATAAATTCACAAGTGTTCGTGGAAAATCTCAAGGAAAGACGTTTTTTCTTCGATACGGATTTGTTACCAGCGACCTGATAAATGTTTTTGACATATTGTTACTGTATTGATGTTATCGTTGCATACCGACAAAATCAATCATTATTTCGTTTGTTTTGAGACGATAATGCAAAACACACGAAAATACTCATAATTATCGACAAAAAATTTCACGCCAACGTTTTCATATCACTAAAATATTTCAGCAAAAAATCACGTTTCAAATGATTATTGTCTATCTTCTCCATAAAATTATTCAACTTTGTCCAGGATAATGACATTGACAAGTACAATTTCTTATATGTATTTTTTTATGAATTTGAAAAAACTTGAAAGAAAAAAAAACAGTTTAAAAATCTATTTGTGCAAAAACATCTCTTACAAGAAATATCCAGAAGTAAAACAAATTTAATTTGTTTAAAATTGAATGAACTTTTGTTTATAAAAAATGAATGAACCTATCAAAACCGTAAAAGTAACTGTGAAAAGAAATTGACCTACATGTCTACGTCGCCAGTTGTAATTATATTATATTTAGTAATTTGCACGAGTAAATTATTTATGAATAGAAACATGAATATAAGACTGAAAGTTGAAACAAATTCAAAATCATATTTCAATCTTTGTCGTTATTATGAAAATATGTTTGATGCACAAAAATATATATAAAAATCAGTTTAGATTAAAAACTTCTTTACGAGTAAACGATTATGTGCCGTGAGATATTTTCTTCAAATTTTGTCCAAAAATCGAAAAAAATCTCGAACGTTGTTTATTAAAAATGTTGTAATTAAAATAACAGACTAACGTTAAGGTAATCTGCCTGTTAACATTTTTGTTGGTTTAATCAAGACATCAGGTGCGATAAACTTAAGAACCGATTTTCTTTTGTTGTGTTACCAGATTTATCTAGTAACCACGGATAGTTCTTATATTGAACTAAACTGGCAAGTCTACTGGTTGTTTAAAATTTTAAATTTTCATATGAAAAAATAGGTTTCTGATGAACTTACTTTATAATTCATTAAAAACCGTTCATTTTTCATCTGATTAAAAAAATGCATATTATTGACCCGATCAAAATTCTAGAAAAATTTAAAGACAATAGGTTTCACGATAACAAAAATTCATAAAGATTTTAGAAGAAGTTTTTTTTATTTTTGTTTAAAAAACGAGAAAAAAAACAAGGTACTTACAGAGTGTATAAAACTTGCTGAATACGTCATAACAAACAGTATGAAAATCAATCACATAAAGTTGTTCATAAAGTGCGTATAATAAAATGTGCATTCATTAGGGATTTGCGCATAAAATACAAGTGTAATCATGCTCGCGGAATCAATATATGTCGCGTTTGAAGCACATACAGTCGCACAAATTCGTCAGCTTGAAACTACTCAAGAATCCATTTAATTTTGCAAAATGCACATGCACATCATATCAACCGTCATTTCCCTATTCGAGTTCTTATTCCTCGTTTCGCATTGACAAACACTATCAATCCTTAATCAAAAATATCTCACACAATCACAATTAAAAAAAAAATTATTAAACAAAAAAATGAAGGAAAAAATTAAGAAATAGATATAAATGAGAAGAATTTATACCACTTCATATTTATCACTCCATTTTTTCATCATAATTCATTTTTACCACTAATTCATTTCGATCAAAATATTAAAAAAAAAGTTTTATATCTATTTGTTTTTAAACTTAAAACTGGACATTGTGGTCAATGTTTCTGAGGTATTCAGAAATTTGGTTTTTCGTTTAGTTGCTAATTTTTTCCCCCCGAAATCCGGATCTCGGATTGGTCAGTATCAGTTCGTTATTTTTAATGCAATTTCACTAGGAACGCGTAGAAACTGGGATGCTCTCTCTGAAGACTTCTGAGAACCTGTTATGCCATTTTACTGACATGTTATTAGTTCTTAACTGGTTCTGCAGCATAGTCTCGTACATGTTCTAGAGCATTGGTGGATATCTGAATGAATGAATAAGATTATTATTCGGATGATACAGATGTAAACTTAAACTTAAATACTTGAGTTTGGTTGTACGACGTCGTTCCCAGACGGGTCTGCCTCTCATGTAATTTTTTTCTATGAAATTTTCCATGAAAATATCAAACGCCTCGTCAATGTCCTTCATGGTCACAAATTATACCTTTCAGGAACTTCCGACAGGATGCTTAACGAAAACTTCTGTGATAATTCCATCCGTAGAAGTTGTGCGGGTGGAGCCTCTGGAAACGTCTTTTTAAATAAATTTTTCAAAGTTTCAAGGCCACAATGTCTTAGAAATTTGGAGCAAAAGTGTGCTCTTGATGACTTCAATCGCTTAAACGCTCATTTCGATTATATTCGATTGAAAATTCATTATTGTGTAATATCTGCTTGTGAGTAAAATGCAATCTTGTCGTGGCTCGCGCCAATTAATTTTTGGGATATTTTTTGCCAAAATGCTTTTCCATTTTTGTCGTATTTTTGAAATGTATGTGCCAGGCCTAAATTAATGTAATAGAATGAAAATAAAATGACAGACTATGAAATTGCATACAAATATAAATATTTTAAACTTCGAAATGGAATTAAAAATTATTGGATTTTTCGTGAGAATCAGTTGATGAAAGTTTATTAATGCATTAACGAATCTCATACTCGGGTTATGAGAGCAGATGTCACGAAGAAAACGCTCGAGACAAAACAATGGAAGAGCTGTTATATTGCACATCGATATGTATATACTTTATTATTCGCATCGCGTTTTTTACTTGAAGAAATATATTATTTTGATTTTCAAGAACAAAGCGTTGTTTGTCAATTCGTACAGATTAGAGCAAAAAACGTTCACGATGTTAAATGGCAGAGAACATAATGCTCAGATTAAAATTCTAGTTTTTATTTTATTTGTTTTGCACTTTGGAACGAGGTGAACATTTTTCACTCGCTGTTTTGATATCAATCGATCGATCGATTTTCATAAAATAATTTTTTTGTCGAAATTTTTAAAGCTTTTTTTATTGTAAAAAAAAAAAACGAAAAACATCATTTCCTTCCATTTTCATAGTCGTCTGGAATTTCTACGATCGTAATTGTAATGCTTTATAATATTTCTTTAAATGATGCGAATTTTAATGTAAACAAAAGTGAATAGATTTCAGCTATATATTGAAAAAAAGTTTTAATAATAATTAAATATGAATGGTAAATGGAGCTCAAATGTAGACACAAATAAAATCTTACTTTAACACGCTTTAATACAATTAACTGTGTATATGAATTAAATGTTTTGATGCCAAACAAACAGATGAAAATCACCGTTAATCACAATTTCAAAGTTAATAGTTCAACGTCAAATATAAAATTTCTAATTTTTTTGACAATTTTTTTACAAAACATCCAAGACATGCTTAAAATTCATTAAACTGTTTTAAAATTCGTTCTTTTAGATTTTAGTCTTTAGTTCTGGAGCAGTATAAATTAGCATAGGTGTGAGGAGAATAAATCAGAACACACCGTTACGAGTTGAATATATTATTATCAATTTGTTATTAGAAGGTTTTCATTAATAAATTGTAACATTGCATACGATGTTTTAAACATGTGTTGTTATTATGATGTCTCTTTTTTTGCACTGTAAAAGAGTTTCAATTGTAAGAAAAAATTTGACTAGTTTAACCCTCAACTACATATATGAGTTGTTTGATATCGATTGTTCAAGGAGCGCTTTGCACTTCTGGGAATCGCAAAAACCTAACTTACGTAACTAAATAAGAAAAACTACAACAATTTTTTTAACAATTTGAACTAATTTTCACTAAACATGCAGTGAATGATAATTATAAAAAGACTGAATTACTTTAAATCTATACCAATTCCTATCCTAATTCAAAGTCATAGACAATGCCTGATAAAATAGTTTAAATCACGTGATTAAAACATGTTTTCAACGTGCTTATCAACCATGACCCCGTCTTCAAAATAAAAGACAGAAAACGTATATCTGATAACATTAGAGATACACTTAGCTCAATTCCAAATTTTCACAGCCAATTTAATAATACATCGAAAGGAAAGTCAACAACCAATTCAACAGAAAACATCAATCAAATTTCAACTGATTCTATTTTGTGACTTGAGAAAAGGTCATTTCGAAAGATTCAGTTTTTAGTTAGAATACGCAATCTCACTTTTTTTGACGACTGAAAACTAATATACCCACAGTTGCACAGTTTTATTATTCCCACCAACTTCTAGTGAATGTTACTACATTTTCCATTTCATAGCTTATCACCTTGGTCATTGATATTCACTCGACACTGAGTAAAGTTATTTTAAGATTAAGCCGTAATTCAGTAATTACACTTTGACAGTGCGTCAATTCAATCAATAAGTTTTTTTTTGCACGAACATTATATTATACCCATTCACTTTTTTCAACCACAAATAATTCGTACACAACTTTCATTCATTTCAGCTATTAGTATTGAACTTCACCATGTCCTACATTTTTTTCCTTTTAAATTAGCTCTCAAAAAATGCAAGGCAATGAAGAGTTAAAAGCTGAATAGATTTGCATATATTTTGTTTAAATGATGTGCATAATCCTTGATGAAAAATTAATGTAAATCAAACCTAACACAAATAGATTCACTATAACCAAAATAGATACGTCTATCTTAGTGATAACAATAAAATAAAAAGAAAGAACTTTTTGATTAAAATTTGGAAATGTTTGCAGATCCCCTCTTCATTCCTCCAACAAAATGGATGGAAGACAAGTCTACCTTCGGATACTACGATGGTTTGCCAATCCCAGAGAGCGGTTTGAACCGTCCAGTGCCATGCATGAAGTTCCAGCAGCAGCAAGAGGTGACGAACAGCTTAATGCAGGAGTTTGAGTCATACTTGGGCAACTTCGAGGTCAGCTACCAGTCGAATGCTTGCTACAATAACACGCTGACTCCTCCGCAATCACCCCCAGAGAAGCCGGTCAACGACGCTCAACTGCTGCAATGTTACCCTGTGGAGATGACTACCGAGAACTACGGGTGCCCCGCGCAAGAACAGTTGGCAATGGTGCCAGGGCCAAAACAGAACCCGGTGCCAGTGCAGTGGGGTCTCGAAATGTCTGCGAACGTCAATGCGTATCACAAATACGAACCTCCCCAACAGCTTGTCGTCGATCCGTACGTCCGACCCGAGTTCCATTATCCTCTTAGTCCCTGCAACAGCTCCAACGCCAGCTGCAGTTCCATCGACGAATCCGACATCTTTGACCAGATGCTCAGGGACGAGCGTAATGCGAACTTTGCGAACTGTCCAATGACCAAAACCAAAAACAAACTGAAGATGTACGTGAGGTCTTCCACCGAGGACAGAAAGTGCCGCAAGAAGGAGCAGAACAAAAACGCCGCGACGAGATACAGACAGAAAAAGAAGCAGGAAATCACTGAGATTCTCTCCGAGGAACAGGAACTCACTATCCACAACGAGGCCCTCCAAGTCAAGGTTACAGACCTGCAGAGGGAAATCAGTTACCTGAAAAATCTAATGAGGGACTTGTTCCGAGCCAAGGGTATGATCCAGTAAAGGATCCGGCGACTATTTTTCAAGATTTTGAATTCTTTTAATTTGGAATTCATTTGATTGTTTTTTAATGCGAAAGATGAAATTTTGCAATTTCAAAATCAGGCCTTGGCTGGAACTTAGATGTTTTGAAATATCAAACATTTTGAATGGTAAAGTTCGGATAAAGGGAATTGGAAGATTAAAAATTGTTTTTTGGCTTAGTTTCAAGTATTTCGAGATTATTATTATTAATTTTTCGATTTTTATGTATGGGCGTTTATATAACAAAACTTATTTTTTGTTAATAAAAAATTCAAATTGTGACCGTTAACATTTTAGAAATTATACGAAAAGAAACGAGCATGATATTTCAAAAATCTATAAAAGTTCTCATTTTTACCCAAACTAACTACAATACACATCTACATTACTTTTTATAGTGTATAATTGTTAAAAAAATGTTTTTGTCTTGATAATTTCGTTCTGTAATTATGTTTTGACGTAATTTGCCATTGTAAATCTAATTAAAATCAAAACCATCAGTTTTAAAGTTGAATCTTGTCACGAGTTTTTTATACAAGTTTTTAATGTTATCAATTAATAAATTCAAAATCGAAAAAAATGTTGATGGTACAAATTTTTGCAATCAAAATGGAAACTTTGGTATGATTAAAAAGCAAACGAAAATTGTGCCATTATTTTCTGCTGATTGTGTAATTAGCTTAAATTTCGAGAAGACTGAAAAAATTCTAGCTATTGAGAATCAGTGGAAACATATAAAAATTGTCAATTATGATTGATTATTCAAATAGCTATGTTCTTAAAGATTGAAAACATTTGTATTTTTATATATTTTATTTACGTTGTCTTTTTAATGAAAATATGTAAATAGTTTTACATGTACATAACTCTGCACATGTACAAATACTACACAAAAATGAATTACTTTGATAATTAATATCAACTTTATATTTGTATCTTAGCAACACCTCACTATTGAATAAGATAATTGTTTACGCCATCTCGCGACATTTTTTTGCATTTGCAACAATTGACAGAAGAGCAGCATGATTAATTTTGTACTAATACTTATTTTGTAAATACACTGAGAAAATGATATCGTGCAGTTTAGATTGTATTTTGTAATTACAAAATCAAAAAATATATTATAACAATCCAAAATATATCATTTTCTGAATGTATAGCAACGATAATGTTTCACTTAATTATGTTGGACGTAAAACATATAGAAGATACAGAATATTCTAGTGTAATATTTTGACAAGAATGTCAAAATATTTATCCCGCCAATCGACAAAATGAACATGTTAAGCGCTGATATTTTTTAATAAGCGTAATTTTTTATTATAAAACGACAATGAGAGTATATAAAGCAATAATACGAAGCTGTCTATGAAGCTTGCGAGCGGAACCCTACAGCCAAGTAAAAATGTTATACGCGTTGGTTCAGTTATAATAGTTTTTTCATCGACGCTCAAGTCGCCTTTTGTTTAGATTGTATAAGTTTTACATTTTTGAGAAATAAATAAATATAAATATATTCTTGAACTATGAGTGAATTTTTGTGAATTTTAACTCTCGTTTGAATCTTGTAATCAATTACAACAATAATTTAATATTGGAATATTGGGCATTCTTCATTTTGTTAAATCATGTCGATTATGATTCACTAGTCTGCAAAATACGTCTAGAAGAATGTTTTACATTCAATCATAGGTGTATGACAAACAGTATCTTTACGGGGCTTGGTTGTACATTCGTTTGTATATGAATGAATTTAAATCTATACTAATATTTTAGAGAAATTTTTTAAAATATGCAGGTAGAAATATATATAAAATATCAATAATATCAAATAAAAATTAATCAAAATTAAATATATGATTTTTTAATTCTCGGATATGTGTAAATAAAGTAAATTAAAAACGAAATTTCGAATCTTTGAATAGTTACTGAATCTTTAAAGATCTCTTTAATCTAAAAGTTATGAAATTAATCAACAATTTTGCTACGAATACTTTTATTTCCACAAGCATCAAATCAAGAGGGACGAATAAAGTCTATTCAATTACTTCAAGAACGATACATTAAAACATTTCAATAAACGATTTTTGATATCAACCTTCAATTAGTTGATTTACCATGTCAAACTCGACTTCGCTATCATGGTTAATAATCTTAACCTTGGGACAACTAAAAGAGTAGAGTAACCGTACCAATATTGAAAAAAAAACATTAAGAATTTTATAATATTTGATAGTGCCATTTAGCAAGCTCGAAATTTTATTCTTTCTGAACTCCCAAGGGTTTCCCAGTGAGCGCCTGATTAAGAAATTATAAAGCAATATTTGTTTTTTGATTAAACGCATTTTGACATTGAATTTAAAATTAGTGTTACATTCAAGTTAATATATACAATTAAGAAACTTATGTTTTCAAGCTTTTTTTCCTGTATGCCCTTTACTTGTCATATTGGTTGCGAAATTTGGAACTTTTTGCACATCCAACCAAAGTTAACTGCATTCAAACATAGGATTGACTTTGTTGCAATCAAAGAAAAAAATGTGACATTTGAAGAATTCTTTTTATTACAAATGAAGTATTTATAAAATACACATACAGTACATATATCTTGCTGTCAAACGACAAATCGTGCGACACTTGCGGACTTTGACGTTTTACAAATTTAAGATTTTGCCACGTTAAATGATTGCAAAGTACAACAGTTTATACAAAGTATGTACACGCCATACATTTCAGGTAAAAATGAGTACAAAATTGTGCGCTTCATAATTGTGCGATCGTGTATTTATACAATATTTACATGTGCAGTAAACAATAAAAAATAATTAAGAGAGTCAAGTAGACGTACAACATGCTTTGATTTGTTTTTTAAGAGTTTGATCTTATTACATAGAATGCATCTTCTAATCCAAACGAATTTAAATTAATTCATTTATTAAAATAACAAGATGGAATAAATTTGATGCAAATTCAAAATTATATTGGAAAAAAGATGAATTCCAAAGTTAGAACACATTCGTTTTCGATCGTTCTTATCACTAAATTACGAGTTATAAACATTATAATTTCAAAAGCTCTGTCATTCACAAGTACATAAGATGAAAAAGAATTAGAGAGCAAGTTGAGCGTACAAAAATCTTATCATTTTTTGTACAATTAGAATATTTAACGTTGCATACGATACAGACTAGTGAATACAGATACATATAGTTTAATGCTTGTCTGCATTTAATATCACATCTCAATACCTTTTCAGTATTTTTATAAACGGCACCGCAAATTAAAAGAAAGAAGTAAAACTCGACCTAAACAAATAAAAATGTTTATCGAATCAAAATTATATCAACCAATTAAAATTGATTCAACGTTTTTTTCGGTTTTTTAAGTTTTATATTTTAACAACCCCCTATGATAATTTTCTGACAATCATAGGTAAGCATGTTCCAACTCTAAAGAAATCGTACTGATCTGATTAACTTTATTCCGACTATCAGTTTCAATTTGCGCTGTTTGTTTTTTCAGTTCATCTTTATCGCCTTCCAAGTTGATTTTGAAACAAAAATTGTCATAACTGTAAAGACTGTTAATTTTATTCTGATCCTCATCGCCGAGATAACTGAAATTCTTCAGAGTAACATTGAGTTTAGGTATGTCTTTTGCGTGCTTAGAGTCGTCGCTCCACAAGTTGGACTTGCTAGAGAACCGGCTTTCGATTTGGTCCAGACTGCAACCTCTAGTTTCTGGTAAAATTGTTAGGGCAAAAACAGTACCGACGAATCCAGCGACACTGAAAATCCACAAAATTGTTTCCAAACCCAGATACCTGTTCAAATCGGGGTAAGTTTTGATGGCAGCGAATGTTAAAATTTGAGCTATACTAGTCGTTAAACCACTCAGTGTCCCACGAAATTTCAGTGGGAACAGTTCAGAGGTCATGACCCAGGGGAGGGTGAGGTATCCTATCATTGAAAATGCTACGTGACTTCCTACGCATACCAAAGGAATCCACGACTGAAGACTGTACCTAAAAAAATAATAATACAAATTGTTCAGACAAAAGTTGAAGTTTTTAAAAAATTACACTGAGAAAACGATATTGTATAAAAATGTAAAATACCTCATGGACAGAGCAATTCCAGTAGAACTCAAAGCCATGCCTAAACCACTAACAGCAGCAAGGATTCGTCTGTCAACACTAGTGGCCAGGGCAGCGCCCAAAATTGATGCAAACAGTCTGATTACTCCGACTCCAACACTGCCGACATATTCATTCAAGCTGACACCTATATCGTCCAGCAGATTAACAGTATAGAAGAGAATGATGTAAATGCCAGTTAGCTGTTGGAGTGCGAAAAAAGTGAGCAGGATCAAAAAAGGTTTCCAAACACATGGCTTTAGCATCGAATTGAAAATGTTGAGTTGAGTTTCAGTCGGCTTTATGTTCATATGGCAAAGATTTTCGTACTCGGTTTCGGTCTGGATGCTCGTGCCTCGCAACCAGTAAAGCGACTGTTTAGCTTCTTCCGTTTTCCCTCGTGAAATCAACCAGGCAGGCGTTTCTGGCAAAAGTCTAAAAAAGAAATCGGAAAAATTAAGTATTTTTCCGGATAATAAATCGAATAAAAATGATTAATTCCAAAAAAATGATTCATCTACTTGCTTATGATTATTTCAAATAATGTCTGCATTGATTTGTGTTACCTAAATCATAATGAGATACTTCGCTCGTTTCATATTGCATAACTGGTAACAGTCACTGACACAATCATTTAATTGTCAGAGCGACTAATTTTTTTTTTTTCGTATCCAATTATTTTAAATGCGGATAAGGCTTTTAGATAAGAAAAAAACTGATTGAAAATGGAAATTTTGTCAAAAAAATGTGAAATTAAAAAAAGATTACCTTACAAGAGCCAAAGACAAAATAGCAGGTACAATACTGATGACTGCGGCTCTTTGCCATGATATGACCGCTCCTAA
The DNA here is from genome assembly GCA_030522925.1 of Trissolcus japonicus. Lineage (NCBI taxonomy): Eukaryota > Metazoa > Arthropoda > Insecta > Hymenoptera > Scelionidae > Trissolcus > Trissolcus japonicus. The sequence continues at coordinate 63,437 of JAPYZS010000143.1, read as the reverse complement.
ACTATAAATAATTAATACTCCTAGCGATACTAATACGGGTCCACAGCTTGACAGCCAAGCTCTTTGGTGAGGAGCTGCAGCCTAAACAACCAAATCATTCATTACAATTTCATACATTCAATATGACAGTCGGCCTATCAATTTCGCAACGTGGCATACATTTCGTGCGACAAAATATTATATTGATTACATCTCCCAGTGAGACAATAACAATTTAATGTTTGTCTAGTATTGTGTAACATACTCGAAATTTAATTACAAGACAAGATTGTATTTCAGTTCTTTGTTCAAATCTTTGCAATTTGATAATTATTACAATCAATTTGTTTTGCCATCGTAAAAAAACAGTTTACTAATTCAATAGTTCTTTGAAGTTTCAGAACTCTTAAACCGGTTTGTGGGTTTTAAAAAAAATGTCTGCTTGAATTTTGGCTTTTATTACTACAAAGTTTAATATTCAATTGATTATTTTTATTTAAAGTTTTAAAAATTATTGTTTTAACTATATTTATTTAATAGAACTTATTTTACCTCGCTAACATACAAGTAGAGGCCATTGGCCATCCCCGTACCGATGCCACTGATGAATCTACCAGCACAGAGCATAGTGACATTTGTTGAGAGTGCGATAAGGAGCCAGCCAGCAGCGTGAGGAAGTGTTGCGAGGGCGATCGCCGATCTCCGGCCGAACCATTCGGCAAACGAGCCGGCAATTAGCGCCCCGAGGGGGTTTGATATCACTCCAAGTGATGCGACCCATGACGACTCGGAAATTGATGCAAAATTTGACTCCACCAATTTCGGTACCAAAATTGCGCTGTACCCTTGAGCCAATCCCACTGATATCTGTCCGGAATGTGCTGCGAGTCCGGCTATGATCTGTATCATATATTATGTCATTTAGAAACACTATTGTACTTAAGAAATAAATTCTTATTTCGTGTGTACCAAATATCAAGTTTTGTTTGAAAAATGATTTCTTGATTCTGAAGATATGTGCTTTGAAAAAATATTGATTGAAGTTTGAATGGAAGAGGGATGAAAGAAATAATTATTTTGATCTGGGGGACGAATTTTGCATGATAAATGATATCCAATGTCAAGTGTGCGCTTTTATGGTAATCGCTAATTGAGTATAAAATCATAAATCTCAGTGATAATTAATGTTTTTTTTTCATTTAAGATCACGCTGATAATTTCATCCGTGTATGACATGTTTTCAAAATTCTGAAGAGGAAAATGTTGCGAGCGTCATACCAATTTGGAGATAAGAACTAAAAAAATTGCACGGAATTGAATAATCTCATATAATTCAATATTTGTTCATCAAGTAATTTTTATTTTTTCATTCACGATTGCGCGACTCTTCTTTTTTAATAATGTGCGATAAAATCGGTGGTTGCAAGTGTATATTTTGAAGCGCATTTTTTTAATTCAGTAGTGAACCTTCTGTTGATTATATCTCAAATACATAATTGCATGGTTTTACTATAATGCGACTTGACTTTGCTTTGTGATTTGTCGTTCCTTCGAGTAACAATGTCCATTGAAAATAACTGTTAAACTAACAACAGCATTTCTGCAATCTTGAACTGAAAAATAGCAATCAAAATCCGCTTCCGCGTAGCGATACAGATCTTGCGAAAAAAAAAAACATATCCGACTTGAAGTTATTGTACACTCGATCTTTCGCGCAATTTTTCTCGGATGAGCAAGAAAGTTTATGCATTTCCGACCTCCGGGATGGTTGAAAAATGAGATGATATATGACCTGACGGAAATTGGAATTTTATGCGTTGTAAATTGATGCTTACACCTTTCGTGTCTTCAAAGTGAAGCAACTTCCACCAGTATTTCGTCTTTTTGATCATTGTTCTTAGGTTCAATTACAAACTGCAATAGAAATGTTTTATTCATTAAATGCAATTTCAACTTTTCAATTTTTTGGTAGAATTCATAAAATTCATTCGATGTCCGATTTGGGAAAAAATCTCTTTTTTTTAAATACATATTATTGTAAAGGTACCATTGTTTTATTATTGCTTGCAAAAAAGAGATTAATTCGATTTGAACATTCACTGTCAATGTGCAATTTGAGACATTATATAGCATATCTGGTAATACATTTCATTAACCCGCGAGAGAAGAATGAACGGAGTCGGAGTCGCGATTGAAACGAGGAGAAGGTCAAAGCAACGTATTCTCAAGTATAAAGCGATTAAGTGACATCTCGTTTTGCTTTACTTTTTTCAAACTTCAAAAACTATCGGGAGAGTGCTACGCTACGCGAATTCATAATTTCCTGTCAAGGAAACATTGAGCGCTGTGTGAGAATTGCGATCTGTCTTTTACCGGAAATAATAAAATTTGTACTTGCGAAATTTTTCGTTGTAAATAAATAAAATTTTCAATACGTTTTTGCAAAATTAAAAATTATTACATTGTATTTTATCTTAAATACAATTTAGTTTGTATCATTTATTATAATTTACCGATAACTTTTCTTAAACTTCATTTAGTCATTTTTATTTAGACTATTATTATATACAGGGTTTTAAAAAACGATATACTTGAAATATTTTCTTACTAAAAATTTGTCGATTACACAAATGGTTTTTTCGTGTTTTTTTAAATTAGAAAATCATCAGTTCAAAAAATTTGATATATTAGACAATAATTTCAGTTCAATCACATGAAATTTTTTAATGCAACTTTTTACCAGGAAATACTCTGGTTTCACTAGCCATTATTTTGACTCATCGCTATTACCTTTTTTTCAAGAACCCTGTGTTACTTAATTTGCATTTAAATGATTTTGTTATCTCGCTATATTATTCAATCGCTTAAAAGCAAACATTAATCAAACAAAAATTTTACTCCGTATCTTGTCAACCGCGATTTTTCCTAAATCATGAAAATGTTATTTTTGTTGTTAAACGTTACAACGCACTTTTTTAATTTTTCATTCTCGCAGAATTTGCTATTTACAATAACCTTCGTTCTAATTTTATAAATTGTATTTTTCATTTACGCAAATTTATGTATTCAATTTTTCAACACTTTTGCACAATTATAACTACATTCGCACCTGAAACACAAAATTTGTTGGTCTGTCATTATTTCTTTTTAATTTTGAATACAACTATATCAAAGACCTTCGATCGGTCATTTAATCGGTTAACAACTTCAATTCTTTAAATAAATTTCTCGGATCCCTTACCACTGAAATAGTTCGATGTTATTCTTTAGATCACTTTGCAAAATTTGCGAAAAAAAGAACATTACTAATGTTACGTGAATTGCATAATGCTTGCATGAGAATCATACAATTTGTTCCTCGGCTACTTAGCAGTTTTTCAAACGTTTTCTTAAAAAAATCTCAGCCGAAAAAAAAAGTTGGCAAAAAAATTTGTATCTTTGACAAATGCTGAATGTCGAATTGAAATCCTTGTAGTTTGAAAAATTTCGAAAAAGAAAAAGTTAATTTTAACCAATGACACTAATAAAGCTAAGAAGAAAACGTTACTCAATTTTCTTGTGCAAGAAAGATTGTATTAAGTTCTGATTTATTATTATCCTTTCATTCTCATTTTTCAAAAAATTTGCCATTGAAATTAGACTTTCTCACTAAATGTTTCAACAACCATACAATAATGCACAATTCTAGTGAATGTCAAAGAAGTAAGAGAAATAAGATTATTTTCAGTAAAAAAAAGTTTTTTATTTTCATTGTATAAAAATGTACTCACATTTCATAGTTTTTAAAATATTTTTCAAAAAATCATAAGGTGACTTCTGCTTTTTGAGTTATCACAAACAATTGTCATTCTCAAACATGAACACCAAAAATTTTTGACATGCTAGAATTAATATCGCTGCTTATACTTCTCGAGAAAAACGTGAATTTAACGAGGATAAAAATATAAAAAAGAGTCAAGCGCATTCGTTTGATAATAGCATGCTGCCCGGCAGCCAGAAATGTTTTGCCGGGTTTTACACCATGCACGTGTCGCACAATTTTCCAATCAAACTTATGCAGATCCGCTGTAGCGCTGTCTCGATCAACTACTGAGATGACTTCAAACCCAACTCGGCATTTATATCTCGGCAACTCAACTCAAGGGGTATCGTTGTCCAAAGTCGCCAGCAAAACAATCACATTTTCACTTGACCAATTCAAATTTCATCTCAACGAATTTTCGGTCTAATCTTCAATCATCAAACTAAAGGAAACATTATTATAAAAAAATATAAAATTATAAAACATATAATTTAAAACAAAACAAATTTAACAAAAAACAATATAATTACATTTCAGGTAGTCTCGATTCAAAAAAAGTATAACTTGATTTATAATTTTGATATTTTCAAATAAAATTTTAATTTAATTTTTTTAGATTAAATGCAGAATGTAACAAAATTTGTTCATAAAAATAAAAAATTCTCATGGATCCAAATTTTAATAATAAAATTTTTTCTCGCTGTGAAAATTGATTTTTGGACCAACTGACAAGTTGTTTATCAAACGGTACAGAATGTATTGCGGAACATTTCGTAAGCGAATTTTTCTTCACGAATCTCAGAGTCAACGTGAACGGAAAAGCTCGATTAATTTTCATTTTAATGTCTTAAATAAAAGTTTTATTTCAACATTTTATTATTTTTAATTTGTACAAATCAGAAACTAAGAAACATTGAACGTTTCTGTGAACCTGTACAATATGTTGTACTAAATGATGTCGCACTAATCCATCATCAACGTTCCTAATCTGCTTTATGTAAAGAAAATCAAATTCGAGAAAGAAATAAAATGTTTTTCTGTTGAATATTCGATGAAATTATTTTGTATTTAAACAAAGCAGAAAAAATTATATTTAAAGCCAACTTGAATTGTTCAAATTAATGTTGATTACATTAATTAATGCAATGAGGTTATTCAAATAATTAACAGACAATTCACAAATCACAGCTTCACTTTATTTTCTGGTTCAAATAAATGTACTCCAGATGTTCAAATTTTTTATTTGAATCTGCAAAATATTTAATTATCCGTCGCATCATTTTGATCAAACTTAACTACACATAATTTAGTTAAACTTTAAATAGACCTGTTTATACTGAAGATTTCTTAAAAAATAAAACCAATTATAATTGATACAATCAATTAGAATTGTTAAAATGCCAAAGTCAATCATCGGTTTCAAGTTCTCTTATTGCCAATTTGCAAATTCAAATGAAAATTATAAAAATGTTAAAATTTTTATGGGACAGAGATTTTCATTCATTATTCTTTTACGATTCTAATAATTCTATTAATTTTGTCAGCACATTTTAATTTTTAAGTATTTTAATAAAAAATATTTGTTGTTCAATTTGTTCACTTGTTCGTTCTATTAATTTAATTTGATTTTCAACAAGTTTTTTAGCCAATAATTTGGGTACAATAACCCGACTTTTCTAATTCACTCAGCAAAAATTTGCGTCCGGTTGGTGTCTGCGAACCCTCGACTATTCCTAACGTTTAGCAGCAATCATTATAGAACAATTGCATTCTCGTCTGCAGAAAAAAACTCTAGTAATGATAATCAAATTTTCATAAATATTTTTTAATCCAACATTTTGATTAATTTGAATTAAGAAAATAATTTGAAATAATTTATTACGTACATTTATAAATAATTTAATATGTACATTTCACAATAAATTACAATTTATTAATACTTAACATTAACAAATGTTTTGTTATGATGAGATGAATTTTAATGTGTTTTTTAAATTCGGAATGTCTGATACAAAGTTAATATCCTTTGATTCATTGATGAAACAAGAATTAACATAAACGTGAACCATCGGGCAACAGGACGACGTGAAATTTCGCAAAAACTTCTTCCTGTACTAAAACAGCAGAAGTATAGAGAAAAAATATCCAATCATTGCCAAACTTTTTTTCACACTTTCTGGATTTGTACAGGAAAGAAATATCCTGCCAAGTCAATGAGCTGTGACAAATTTGTTGAACGATAATTTTTCAGTTTTGCATCTATTCGAATCTTTCTTCATCCCCTTGGATCCGAGTTAAACTTTTCGACTTGCTATTGAAAATCACTCTGAATCCAATAATCGATTTTAATATTCAAAGCAGTAAAGTTCGAGAAATCTTTTGCACAATATTATTCATTATGCAATCTACGTAACAAGCTAAACTCAACGATCCGCTTTGTTTCATTTCTAACGTTCTTACGATCAAATTTCTTACGCTAATTTTTCGTCGCAGTTTTATTTATAATTTAATACCTAATCAGAAATCATTATAAAGAACTTTTTATAACGTTTTTTTATCCCAAATAATCCAATTTTAAACCGGTCCTCGTCCCTAACTTAATTTATTGACTTCATTAAAGTTTTTTCTCCAAATCTTTTTTGTTTCCTTCGTTTCTTTTATTTTTCGAAATAAAGTGACGAAAGTTCATCCCTCAAATTTAAATTACTTTTCACCATTAAAAAGGTACCCTGCATGTTGAAATAATTTTTTAAGTTAAAATGTGGAATTACTTTTGGGTTTTCTTAATGTAACATATATTTTTTTCAAGCTAATAAATCAAACATTTTTTTTTCCTCTCAATTTTAGTCTGATTTTTCCATCTTCATAAAAATTATACACAAAAAGATCTCATTAATCCGAATAAATGCAATTATAATAATTTATGCCATTCAGTGACGAGTCGACAATTTGCGAATACAGTGTAGTTTAAATTTTTTATGTATCATACGGACATTTTTTATCTGGTACGGAAAATTTTTGTACCAAATTAGCATCCACGTAAATTTTAACACGCCGGGAGTGATAAAATGTTACGCGATGTAATCGTCGTAGGTCAGTGTGGATTAGCGGCCGCGATTCAGCTAAAATTTTCCGTGTAAAAAATGTGATTATTCGACCCGCACCGTTTCCTGATTTGATTAGAACTTCTAATGTTGAGCAAAAAAAATCTGATAATTCAATCTCTGAATTTCATAGCCGCTCAAATTACTTAGTTATAGTTAATGAGATGAATTAAGTCCCACAGTTTCGCTGAAAAAAAAAAATTTTTTTAAATAAAAATTTCAACAATTTTTTTATATCAAAAAGTATTTTTATTTTTCCACTATAAGGTACATATTGTGGTTATAGTATTCTTACTTGTGTTAGGCTTGATTAAAATAATTTTTAATTTACTTTTAAAACTGAATTTTATAAAAACCATTTATTATATAAAATCTATGCATATGCTAACCCTTCTGCAGACCTGCATTTTTGATAATTTTGAATATGCTAAACAAATTTTAAACTAAAATTACCCTAAATTGGTACCTATAACACGAACTGGTACGTTTACTTTAACGTGTCCAAACATCACTTAAGAAAAGTATGAATGATTTATTTTTGTTTATCAATAAATTTTTCCTCAAATTAATAAAGATTTTCGCGGGAAATAAAATCAACTATGCTAATAATACAAAAATCGTTAATCGCGAATGCAAATCACCTTCATTTGAAAATTTCCCGAAAAAAAAATGCCAATAGAATGATTTTAAAAATTGCACAATAAGCAGTAATCGATTGTGCATAATTGTAAGTTTAATAGCCTGAAAAAAAGAGTCGCGTCAAGATCTCGAAATTTCGTAATTTTATTTTCCCACAATGTACAATGATTGACGCAACTGACGCAAAATCTGGATGCACTCACGATAATGTACTAGGCACGTATTGAATGTTGAATAAGATTTTCATTGTGACTTAATGATACTATCATTGCGGTCATTATCAAGGTTACGCTAGGGATTGCATAACCTTGTTATATATGAAGGCTTATAAGACAAACATAACGATGGTCGCGAATCTTCGTATGCCAAGCAAATTCGCCGACCGAACCGAGTGTTTTCCAATCGTGTCAGTCGCGAGTTTCACTCGCGTTACATTTTTTCGTACTCCATCATTATTCATCATTCGTCAACATCGCTATTGGACGGAGTCATAAGGTCCTTTTCCTTAAGATCATGACAATTTTACTAACAAATTGGCATTTTTGGTCTCATTTTTTTTAATTAAATATACATTGAAAGAGATTAGATTGGCTTGTTTCTTTTTTCATTCAACCTAAAGATTATAAGACGTCAAAAAATTTTGTTTGGCAACAATTAATTGTTGAAAACAAAATAAATCTCTCCCAAAAAATTGTTAATAAATCACTTTTGTAGATATAGCTCAATAACCAAAGTTACTATTTTCAAGACAGTGACTCTGTTAGAATCTTTTATTTTTTTTTCAATAAAATTTAAATCAACGCTAAAAATAAAAGAAAAATATTTAAAAATTATTTCTCTATAAGAGGAATCTAATCAGATGAGCAAAATTTAATCAGGTTCACAATATTGAGCTGGTACATCAATTCCGGATTGAGATAAGAAGCTGAAACAGACTGGTAAACTACAAATGAATATGTATAGATAATGAAAAATTAGAATGAGTAATAGACTTATACCTGGACTCTCAATCCTCTTATTACTGATTCCGTAAGTCGAACTTTCCAAGATATGCAAATAAAAAAAAACTTGGTAACTTGCAGATAAAATCTTCAAATCAAATCTACACTTGTAAAAAAGATTGAAAAAATGTAAGTTAAAACAAAATTCAGTCTCATAGTTCGCCTCGAGGAAATGGTTGCATATTTTCAAAGGATGCAATAAATGATGTCAACGATAAATATTTGAATAATTCGGTGCATTTTATTGATCGCCACTTAATCCTTTTTTTATGTTATTAGAATAATTTACAAAATTAATTAATTCCAATCAGATGGCGGAAAACTTCTACTGCAAATTCAACTTTTTATATGTTCCATTGATAAACAAATAAAAAAAAAACAAATTACGTCGTTACAATAATTTTAATTAATTTTGTATGACAATATCTAAATTATCAACGCAAAATTGTGCTTTTTTTGTTTAATTAATTGAAGATTTTTTATAAATTTTGTGTTCTGTTTTGGTTGAAAAAAGAGGAAACTGGAAAATGAATTTTCGTTAGGTTGTAATCAGTGCAGTCAAATCATCAAAACGCATTAAAATGAGTCAACGAAAAGGTCGTCAGTGAAATAAATAAATTGACATCATTGAATGATGTGAACGGAGGATGTTATCTATCCCGTGATTGTTGATAGAAGATTGATCATTGAAGGCAATACCAAACTATCGATTAGTCATACGCCAACGGCAATTTATTTAGCTAAGGATCGCTATTCATAGCAAGGACAATTCGCTTAAGATAATATCTTTTACTTTCGCGATTTCTTTAACATTACAAACAGAAATCTTGCGGAAGGGTGCGATTTTTTCGAATTTTTTTGTGACTGAATGTTATAAAATTATTAAAAAATCATTTACAACAAATAATAAACAATAAAATCAACTGAGCAATGAACTTTTAAAGAAATATTTTAAATAAAAATTTGAAATATTTGGATTCTACAAACTTTATTTGTAAAATATTTTTATCATCTTATGTTTAGTTCGAGCTTTAGTTTGTTTTTATTTTTCCAAACTGAAATATAAATGGTTCATACATTGAATGTGTAAAAAAAAAAACAAAAAAGTTGCACATGTTGTAGTACTTGCAATTTTTTTAGAACATTATTCTTTTTGTTGAAAGGCGTGAAAATTGCAGTGAGTTTGTTCACAGCTGATTATAATAAATATTTAGAAACGATTGCAATTAAAGAGGTTACAAAACTAGGTTTCGCTCGTTGCAAAAATAGGTAATCAATCTTTCAGTAACCTCTCCCAATTAGACGAATAGTATATATTATGCTAATTGCAATCGTAATTGAACTCGTAATGAACTGAAAGATTTAATCGCAGTTTACATAGTGGGAATATTGACTTTGTTATCTGGCTGAAATGCTACTGACGTACTCAATCCAAAATTTTGATGTCAAAGGTTGAAGATAAAAAATGACCCACAACTATACTGGTCCAAATAAAAAACCAAAAAAATAATAAAAAAACGCAACCCTTCGTATGTAATTCTTATGGGAAGTATTGCGTTTTTTAATTGGATCAGTGTATTTCTAATGAGTTTTTTGGTTTAAATTCAAAATTATTTGTACTTTTTATTTTGAATAATTATTTTTTTCACTTATTTTGTTACGTATCATTGTTTGTATAAATCGAGGGCAAAGATTTATCGACTCCATTCTTTTCTCTGAGAATCATTTCCATTTCCCGGAAGATCAGTACGAGGGTGAAATTGTCTCATAATCTACAAAAATTGATTGCCATGATCAATTCATCTTGGCAGTTTTGAAACAATGATTTATTTGACGCGCTCGATAAAACTTATCTGAGTCAGCGACGCATTCCAAAAGAGCACCATGAAACACGGAAAATCGTAACAAAATTGATCCCTAGGGCGATCAACGACAACCTCGATTCTGTTTATTGCATTTTCTTGAACTTCATGTGTGATGTCTACATTTTCTCTCTCCTCTCGCATACTTTTTATTGTTGTTGCAACGTTGTCATTGAAGCCGCGTCATGTTTTTTTCACTGCTCTTGTTTACATCAGATAATATGTGATTAATTTAATTACCTATACATCCGACGCACTTTCTGGAAATCTCTGGGCAATTTTACATACATCAATTTGAGGGAGTTTCTTTGCCACCGAGGCGTTTGTTTTTGTTTTTTTCATGCCAAGACAATTCATCAATTCTGTTTTTCAGATTGAATCATCGATATCGATTTTTTTTTTAATTTGTTTTTTCCTTTTTTTTTCTCAAAACATCCCAATAATGTACAAAATGCTTTTTGCAAAACATTTTTTCATTTTTTTCAGACTTGTGTTTTTTAAGTATTACGCTAAACTAATAAGTTAATATTTTTTATTTAACTAATTAAACTTAACTTTATTTGACTCAATTAATATCTATTTTGAAAGATGAAACAATTTTCAATAATGACAAAACTGTTATTTTCAAACATAATAATCAAAGATTTGAACACAAAGTACAATCGCGGTAACATCACCAGCGCTTTCTGTTGAGAAACAACCAAACCGACAATGGCCACTGTGCCATGTGATCAATAGCACATCTAGATTGTACGATGTGAATTTGTGGTTGTTAAAAATGGTGTCCTGGAGTAACATGCTCCGAAATCCGGGGCAAAAATTGAAACAATTTAGTCAACTTTTATCCAAAAATGTAGTAATCAACGGTAAGGCCACAATCAATCACATTTAAGTTACGAAAATTGTCCTCGTTCTGAAAATCAGGGTTTTGAAAAGGTCCGATTGTTACGCAACAGTATCTGGCAGTCTAACCAGTGCACAGTTTTCTTAATCTTTTTTTAACTTTGACAGTATAAAACATATCAAAAATGTAAATTCAATTAAAATCCAATGTTGCTTACTTCACGAAACTACTAAGCCAATGAATAAAAACTGTGAATTTGACATCGGACATTTGTTTTCACAACAGTACCAAACATTTTAATTGTCATGTTTACGAATTCTCCTGAAGGAAAAAATAAGATATCAGTGAGAACTGAGTTTAAGTAACAATTGTATTGTTATTTCAGTCAATTGCTATGATTATTGGGTAAACTTTATTTTTTTCCAGGTCAACAGAGATGTTTAAACAATTTATCTCACGAAACATTTCCCTTGAAGCCGACAAGTTGGCAATGGCAGAAGACAAAGGATTATTTTCATTTTTATTTTATGCTCGGTGTCATCCCCTTGTCAGTGATGACCATTTGTGTAAATATATTCGTCGGACCGGCAACTTTAGAACCAATACCTGAAGGATACGAGCCACAATTTTGGGAATATTATAGAGTAAATTATTTTTCAATTCAAAATAACTGATAAGATGTAACACTAAAAGTACCAAAAAATCTAAAACATTAAAATTACCGAGAGTGACAACTATGTCTATCAAATACAGTAGTCTTTTTTGAGTTATATTTAATAACAATAATAATATAATAGTATTTTTGTATGCACAGTTTAAAAATGTCAATTTACTCTTCCATTAATGAAATGAAATAATAACAGATAACATTCATTTGCTTTTTCAGAGTCCAGTCACGAGATTTATTGCAAAATACTGTATGGTATCCCCGCAGCAGGAATATGAAAAAGGCATGTACGCATTATGGCGAGAAGCTAGAAACAGAGATATTCGTCATATCCATCAACGCGTAGAAGATTTAATCAGAGAGAGGGAAGATTATCAATATTATTACTACGTACCCGAAACAGCGAAATATGTTTACGAAGGAAAGTACAGGGCGGATTTGTCCAAATGGGGAGCGTCCAAAGATTTGGGCCCGCGAGATTAGGCACGAGCCATCGTTTAGATCTCAAATTATAATCATTACCCTGCTCCATTGCAATTTAACTCAAATACCTAGCAAACGCAAAGCAATATATTATTTTTGATCAGTTTTGAAAATCAGTTAGAAATATTTTGAACATTTTTTTTGTCTATCAAACATCATTGTAAAAATTGAATGTAGCAGTTTAATAAATAAATGATTTTATAGAATTACAGAAGAGTGACATTAAATATTTATTTCGTTGCATTCAGTTTTTTTCTTACTTTCGAAGACGATTGTTTGACGCACAGATAACGTGCAAGTTAATCGTCACTTTTTCAATCAGTCAATTTTTTAAATTACTTGCTAGTTAAAAGTCATAGATTCTTTTTTTCACGTTTTTCAAATAAAGTTGCGTCATTTTTATACTAGTTACGAAACAGAATGCAGCAATTAATATGATAAAAAATTTGCTTACATTAGTTTGTTAATTAATTTCTGCGGATTGATGAAAATCATTTTTTTTTTGTAGAAGGAGTAAAAATTAACAACAATAATTTTTATCATATTATTATAATTATCATCATTATTTACATGATTTCCATTCAGGTGGTCGTAGTGTAAAAAAAATTTCCAAAAGTACAATGAGACCTCGTTTGTATATTTGCCTGCAATGCGATAACTTATTTACATTTCTTTTTCTTCATACTCGCAGCTCGTCGTTGAGCAAACGTGTTGCAGTACCGTGCAATTTTGTTTATATCTATTTATTTATTTCTTTTATTTTGCTTTTGTTTATTTAAACACGACAGTAATCCGTAGTCAGCATTTTGTACAGCAAATGAAAATTTCATCTAAAGTGCACAATAAACGTATCAAATCTACTCACAAACCAAAACATATTATGGAACAACTTTTTTAAAGCGTGCATAAAATTTTAGACTTAAAATAAATTTATGTAACAAAGAAAATGCATTCAACTTAATATTAAAAAAAAAAAACAATTTTCCACAATCATAAAACAAAAAAAATGAACGTCAGAACTGAGGAATTGATTTCTGATTTTGTAAGATGCAATTAAACCAAACCCGTTTGAATATTCGTTCATAACAAACGTGATTACTGCGTGTATGTATCATTACACTCTATTACGCTTGTAAAACACTTCTTAAATAAGTTTCCTGCCGATTTGATGGAGGCTTCTTACAATTAGTAAAATTTATATAGTTGTTATAAAAATACACTAACCATATCGTGTATTTTTCGTTTTCTCTAAAGATGGATTTTTGAATTAACATTAAACTTTTTGATTAAACATTCAGCGGTAAATAAATCAAAGTAAATTCACTGTTTCAAGAGAGTTCACAAATGTTCAGTTTTATTTAACTCTTAAATTGGAAGTGTTATTTTAATTTCATTCTATTATTGTTCATTGGTGCCGAATCTTACTGAATTTGAATCGATTAATAATTCAATTGAACCCTTTGTATCACTCGATCAATAGTTAATTCACCAATCCAAATTTCTCAGCTGTAACAGTGAACTAACAGTGCGTCACAATCTTACTACGAAGATAGCATTCAAAATTGAAATTCGAAATGACACAATCTTAGCTGTGATTATATTCAGTCATCTGTCTTTCATCATTATAATACTATGAAGTAAAAAAAGTTTAGTTTCTTATGTAAAAAATTAACAAAAATGAAGATGATGTCATCGTATGAAGAGAATTTCGACGCAATGTTTTGTTACAATGATGGCGCTGCTTATCGGACTAATGTTAAAGTGAGTTTAATTTATCAAAGGCACATGTCAATTTATTTTTTTCTTACATCTCATTCTAAGTTTTCTTGTGACAGAAAAAATAATCGCCAAACTGACCATTAATTAATCCGGACATGAAACCTTGGAACAATTTTGACCACCAAATCAGCAGTAGTCCCAAAGATAATTTTCTTTAGATTTTTTTAATCGTTAGGTTCCTTATTAAAATGACAAATTTCGGGACGAATCATTAAGTTGCCATCAAGGAGATTAATTCTAAAGTCAATTCGTCATGGAAATGGATAGAAAATTCTCATAAATAAATATAAAAGTTCAAACGGTTATCCACGGATAAACATACATTACGAAATCAAAAAAGGGAGCAAAGAAAATAACATGAGAGGCTCCAAGTCTCATTAAAAAGAACGCAAATACAAAAATATACACGAATCCATTAACGCATTTTATATTCGCGGAGCTGAGGGGAACTCGATGCATTTTTGAGTCGTTTGAAAAGTTAAAAAAATGCCCATCCATATTGGTTACAACTAATGTATCCACAACAGCCGCGTAAGGTAATGTGATCAGAGAGAAAAAAAGTGAATAATCGAGGATCAGTACAACTCGTCGAGAGACTAAACGGTCTCTTCGAGTTTTTGGCGCTTTTGTTCATCGCTTGCGTCGGTTTCTTTAGCTGTCTCTGTGTTATCCTCGAACTGTGCAGGCCGTTTTTTAGCTACCGCATTACCAGTGGTTACCTCAACCTTATCATTTGAGTTTGAGTGTTGAAATTTTACAATTACAGCAGTCATGTTGTCGCAACCTGTGCCATCTCCCAAGGTATTTGGTGCAAGACAAAAATCGAAAAGCTGCAAAATAAGATAAGGAATAAGAAAATATGAAAAATATAAGTAAAGACAATTTTCAATTCCTCTAAGTGTTTGGTCTTACCTCTTCACAAATTTTTGATAGTTTTTCACATTTATTTAAGCGTTTTCTAACAAACCCTACGACATCCTGACTCGACATGAAGTTCCAGATGCCATCACAGGCGAGTATCATGAATTCATCTTTGTCAGGTTCGATGGTTATGTGCCTGACATCAGGGTAGGCCGAGATCATCTGATCTTGTGCTGGCAGGGAGGTGTTCCTTTTATAAGAGTGATCTCCAATCGCTCGGGACAAATTGAGACCGCCATTGACTCGACCGTCCGCTGTGACTTTGCCCCCGGCTTTGACTATACGGTCCATCTCAATTGTATCTTCCGGTTTGTGGTCCAAGCTCAGCTCCACGGCAGTTCCCCCACGACAGAGTACACAACGAGAGTCGCCAGCGTTTGCCACATACAGCTCGTTGTCTTTAAGAATTGCCACCACTGCTGTACACCCACTGCCTACTCCTGGCTGAAATCAATTCAAAGTAATAAACAAAGTAAATAAACAGGATTGAAAAAAATTAGAAATGCACCAAGCAACATTGCCGATTAAAAATTATACCTCATCACTTCTGAAATTGTCGTATAACACATCATCTTCCTCCGTATCCTCCAAATCTTCATAATCGTCATCATCATCTTCCGCGTCGTCGCCTTGGAAACTTCCACTGCTGTCGGATTCTTCCTCCTCAACTTCGTCTGTATCATCATCACTGAAAAAGATTATTTTTATTTTACATTGTTTTTACTTATTAAAATCAATCTTTGTATTCAGAATAAAAAATATAAATCCAAACTTTTCTGGTTCGCCGTATTGGAAACTTTGATCATTCTCATCGTCGTCATCATCGTCGTCGTCATCGTCGTACTCAGAGCTCTTGGCGTCGAAATAATTGATCAACTTTTTCCTCCTCGTGGGACTCTCTTTTAAAACCTCGCCGTTTTCCATGGGCGAGCTCGAGCTGCTGGACACGTTGTCAGCCATGGATTTGCTACTGTCTGCCGTGCTCGTATTCACTTCTTCTCCGACGCTCTCGCCGTTCTCACCTTTAACTTTGTCCTCTTTAACTTCTGCATTCTCCTTCTTACTCGCCGAGATGCAGTGTTTAGAATCGCCCGAACTGTCTGGCATGTCCTCGTTCTTTTCAACCTCGTCTTTTGATTCGTGAGCGATGTCACCGTTGCCGGTCGTCGAGTCCAGAGCGTTGTCTGACTCACTGCTCACTGAACACTCCGAGTTCTGCGGTTTAGAGGCATCTTTCGAACTCGAGGGCGAAGTTAACGATGAACCACAATGCTGGCTGGAGCTACTAACATCAGCCTCGTTTGTGTTCCATTCGGAGGAACAGGACGACGACGAGGAGCAGCCGGCTGATGATGTGCCAGCTTTCTCGTAAAATTGTCGCGAACCAGAAGATTTCGGCCCATCGGAGTCGCCGCACTCCTTCGCTGCTGCCATTTTGCTGTACTTCTTCATCACTTGTTCCAATGGCATTTGCGCCTCCTGGCAGAGACTCGTAACGTTTTCCTCTTCATAGTCACTGCATTCTTTTGCACTGCCTAAAATGTACATTAAAAACATCATCATTAAGAAACATCACATATGCAAATGTATTTAAAATATATTGATTTAGGACTTGTTTTTTCAATAAGACATGTGACTTCAAGGTATTTTAAGGTACCTTAAGACAATCTGGTCATAAGAATTTAGTTAGTAAAATAGAAATTAGTAACCATTTGATTCAATTTCGTATCATTATTTTTAAATTGATGCCATTGTAAAATGAATTCCGTTCAATCAATGTACATTTACAATTCGTGTTCAATTTACCTTTCCAATTTATCAGTTTTGATTATTTACATTCACAGTTACTTAATAAATATAAATACTGAATTATATTTGTTATGAATTGAGATAGCTAATTACTTCGACGGACAATGTTTAATTCATCATAACTCTTAGCTGTTTTAAATACATCCAACTTTTTATGAACTTGTTATACATCCTTTTTTCTTTGTTTATTTTTTAACAAATTTTACCATCGTCTTTCATGGAAAGATCCTTGAGAACTTTCGTAACTTCGGGAGTCGCTAACGTGGCATCAAAGCCAAGAAAAGCATCGACGAGGGCTTGCATCATTTGTCCATTTTTGTAAGCTTCTGTGTTTTTGATGAAGTCTGGCAAATTTTTGGCGCAGTATTCTGCCACCTCTGCACCACCGTGGCCATCATAAACGGCGAACAAAGAAACACCTTCGTCGAATGAGATGCAACAATTGTGGGCATCCTGTCAAACAAAACAAAACCATCAATAAAACAATGCAAACCAACTTAAACAAAGAAACAAACAAAAAAAAAGAAAAATTTTTGTTTTTAATTTTCATCTGTAAATTTCGTTCGGTCAAAATCACATGAAAACAAAATATAAAAAAATCTTGAATTTGCCAAGGCATTTGTTTTTGTAATCAACAACAAAAACCGCAGCGACGTGAGCCAATCAGCGTTCAGACAGGTTGGGAAATTTGAACAACGTGTTTAAACGTGTCTTGATTTACATGTTGCGTGGAAAAAATGTGCGGAAAAGTGAACAATAACCGGCGATAATCCGCACAAAAATAAGCCGATAATTTTGGTTGGATTCATTTGGCGCAGAAAAGTCAAACGAATCTTTGGGAGACGCGGGAATGGAGTCGTGTTTGTTGGTTAGGATCGACGCGAGATCGGTGGCCGCGGTGAATCGCTGACAAAAGCTCGGCCGGCTGACAGATAACGTGAGATGAGTTTTACCTCTTGGCTGACTCGCCAGCCCTGCATGGAACTCGCCCCATAAGAGACGTTCTTGCCCACCTCGTCGCACGAGATCTTCTCGATTTTCGGCTCGGACAAGTAAGCCCCCATTGCACTCACGAAACCGAACGAACGGACTGTCTCTGCGTCGAACTGTCGTTGTCGGGTCGAGCGGGCGCACCGGTGCGGATTGTGAATTATGCTCTAGTGTAAACAGCAAACGGGTAGGATCACGCGAGCACTACATACTATTCGGCCACAACACGTCCCATTACCGGTATGGCTTTTTTTCGTGTTTGCACACCGCGCACCGCAGCGCTACCTGCCGAAGCCGCGCAAGTCTATGGCCAATTTTCGCGCGCGATTGTCCGGCGGGCATTTCGGTGTCAGGCGATAGGGAATTTCCCTCGTACAAAATAAAAATTATTAAAACAAATTTAAACAATGTCGAAATACCTCAACAATGGGACAACAAATTAAAGATCACAATTGTTAGAAAGTTAATTAAAACACTCATTTCCTCTTTTATTTTTACTTTTAAAATTTTTTTAGTACTCTTTTTTTATTTTATTCTTTCGGATTTATTAAGACAGAAATAAGTCTTTTGACGTTCTTGCCAGAAAATATTTTTCTTTTGAGAAAACAATAAGAAATCAAAAACAATGTTTAACCAACTTATTTGGAAACTAAGTTTTAAACTGTCAATATTTTTGTGGAGTTTATTTTAGAGCTTATAATTTCTTCTTTTGATTGTTACAAAATAATGAAAATACACTATTTAATAAATGTTTTATTATTATCAGTAAAAAGTTGTACAATTTTAAGTGGCATTGTACAATTTTTTAACTTATTTGCAACTTATAGATGATATAGGTGACAGATATATTTATTACCTTTATCTTTTGTAAATTTAAATATATAGATATATGAATATAACTTGGATTAATGTTATGTACTTCAATTTTCATTGGTTTTGTTCAATGTTTCATTGAAACTGCTGGAATCATATCCCGAAGATTCTTCTTCAATAGATGACTGCTTCGATTGTTGTGATAACAGTGATTTTTCTCTTAACTCCTCCTCTTTTAAAAATTTGTCAAAAAGAATGCTGGATTCATTTAAATCCTCTTCGTGTTCCCATGTTGATGTACGGCAAGGCATTTTTCTGCCGTACGTGTACTTTGTCTTTATATCTAAAAATAATTTTATAAATAATTGAACAAAATTATAATAATATATCACTATTTATTATAATTATTGAATAAATAATCAATAAAAATTGAAAGACAATTGATTAAGCTATAACATTAAGAAACAAATTAAAATGAAACAATTTTTAATTTTGCAATTTCTTCAATTTTAATTGTTGTAAATATAATTATAAACAAAACTTTATTTATTTTATGATTTCTTCAATTATATGTTTATTTTTATAGTTTTTAATTTGATTACTACCGGTATTCACTTATTTACTCACCAGATTCTAAATTTGGAAAATTTCCATCCAAACTTTTCGAGAAACTGCCAGAAACAGACGGAACTGATAAATTATCAGATGCATTTGTACCAGCAGAACTCTGGTCACCCGAAACTTTGTTTTGTGATGTTGACAAAAACCATGTGGCAGCTTTATCGATATCCGTAATGCCTAAAGGTTCGCGAATGAATTTTCGCGATTTGCTGGATTTTTGATCACCCATTTTGATAATTCTTTAGCTCTGCTGCAATACGTTACAAATGAATGCCTCGTTATCATAAACCCAAATACTGTCGAGCAGTTTTGTTTTGATAGCTTCAACAAAAATAAAATATGATATCTTTTAATTTTTTTTTCAACGAAAAAAGATTCAACACTTTTTGAGATAAATTTAATAATTTCAAATAGATCTCGAATAATATAATATAAATATAAACTGAACAATAATAATAATTTATAATAATCTAAACTGAATTATTATATTTTAATAGAAAACTTTGACCAAAAAATATTTTTTTATTAAGAAATTTTTGATTTCCATCGAACACATCGAATCGATAAGTAAATTAAAAAAAAAGGTCATAAAAAGGTTCTTAAGAGCACCAACTGAACAATTCATTGTATAAAATTAGGTTACACGTTAATAAAAATTGTAATCACTGAAAGTCTGAATTCAGTGATACAAAATTTAATTGCGTCAGCCTTCATGAATGCATCCGTTGAAGATTTTTCGTCACGGATTCTCATCCGTTTTGAATATTGTATACAGTAAAAAGATCGCGACTGTAACAAAAAATTCTTTTATTTCATTATCGTACAATACATTTGGTTTAAGAAGAGCACGTTGAATACACATAGATGTTTGTTTTCACTTAATAATCGAAGTCTCTATCAACAGTGTACTTAATTTATATCAAATTGAATCTAAAAATTGCATTAACTCAACTTTACTTTTTTTCTAATTCCTAATAATATTTTCATAATCAAATCAGGCATGTTTGTAAGCTAGGTAGATATTATGAACCCAAAACCAATAATTACAAACGAAAAATTGCAAAATACTTTCATTTCTTACTTTGAGGGGGGAGATAAAAAGAGTTGAACAAATAGATGTGAAAGTTCAGTCCAAAAATATTTGCGTTGCTTTCATTATACCCATCAGACAGGCTAAAGGTTTACGAACGATTCGATAGAAAATTGCGTCTAATGAGTTGTGCCACTTTCTCTCTGGGTAGAAATGGAACTCTAATGGCAATTTTTCATTCATATAATAACTACAAATATTATATTATATTGTGTCATTTCATGTCTGATATATTGCCATCAAACTTCGTACGCGATTCTACCAAAGGGGTTTATTGTTTTCAACTGCCTGCTGCTTTTGCCAATCACTTGAGCCAGTGATTTGATTTTCGTTACAATTGACTGTATCAAAGCGTATATAGTACTACAGTTCGCTCTCGTGTTAGGTGTCATTTTTGCAGCAAGGCATACCTTGTTTAAAAATGTCAACATGAATAAAATGTAATCCGTGAAATGACATGAACATAAATTTTCTTTTTTTTTTGTAACATCGTTTACGTTATTAATATGTATATTAATTTACCATTACAAACAATTATCATTAAAGTTAATTTCGTTTCATTATATTAATTTCCGCTTAGCTGTACACACTCAAGTTACAAAACAGTGTAAATGTCGTTGAACATTGAAATACGCAACAAGTGTTCGTTTAAAATTCTTCCTCACATGTAAACCATCTGGACGAACAAATTAAATGCGACTGGTCGAAAAATTATATGTCATTTTTAATATTTCGTTACAGCTTTCATAAACCAGCGATTTACTCTTAACGATTGAAATGATAGTTGAGAGGAGGCCATCGGAGACAATCTGTTATCTCAAAGTGAGCCAGTTAACGACACCTCAAGTGCTTGCAAAGTGCAAATAAAGCTCAACATTTTTTACTTTCATTAACCCTTTCGACCACTTTCTTTTATCATTGCTTCCAGAAAGTTAAACCGAGGGGATTGGAAAACACTTTTTGATCCCGAATCAAAAGTGACAAACACAAATGATCAAGCAATTCGACAATAGCCATATGCAAAACGGGAAACAAGATAAATTTCTCATTTTATCACCAACAATAAACCGCTGGTCAAATAATTGGCACTTGACATTTTGTTTTACACACATATATTCGACACGCAAAATCGAATTGTAAAATATACTTCCAATATATACTTTGATAATGTTCCAACAAACTTTAACATCACTAAAATAGCATTACACGAACTCAAAAACGATCGGGTTTATCGACTTATTCTCTACAATGGCGTAACTGGGGGTAACAATTTGTAAGCGATGTAAATGTGTCTCTAAAATTGATATGTCTGCCTTCAACGTTATATATACCAGGGGAGAACAAAAAAATTGTATTTTACAACCACGCCGCGGCGCTGAGAAAAGCATATCGCTCGATCGTTGCCTTTATTGCTCTTTCGTGCGGATTTTAAAATTCATCTATGAAACTTTTTAGTTCGCCACCAAAAGGAAACAATTTATATTTGCACGCAAGAGAAAAGAGAAGAAAAAACTGAAAGCTCGACGAAAAACTTGGGAAACCCACTCGTGGCACGATGCATTCAACGCGATCGCGCGACTGTTTATCCTATACTTATACCGTTTGATTCAATTTCACTTTGATTCGGCTGGCGAATGCAAAGTGTTTCGAGTGGAAACACCACGGTTTAGAGACTTTTAGACAGTTCTGAGTGGGCTTTGGGAATCAAATATAACCGTGGTGCTTCAGGCCAAACTGTTACAAAACAATTGATAACAAAGCAAGATTTTTTGTCACGATTTTTACCATGGTGGCGTTCTCCTTGTATATTGGAAAGAAAAGGAAAACCCTGGAAGTTTTATAAAAATTTTTTACTACTTTTTCTCAGCGCATATTGATGCTTCATTGAGCGTTTTTTTTTTTTTTTTTCTAAAAAGATGCGTCACGATGAATAATTGTAATCTCTTGAGATGTAATACATCCTCAGCTAGATAACTCCAAATGTTCACATTCAAATTGACAGTATTTAATTATACTTCAAAGTGGCACTTTTATTTTGATAAAATTTGTGTTTCATAAAGTAGCTAAGAATCGACTGTTAATTGATTCAGTTTTGTTCGTTTTTTGTTTGTTTTTTTTTTCAATTTATGTATAATATTTTTTTGTTCATTTTTCATAGTTTTTTTTACACATATAAGATAAATAACGTTCAAAGTTGCGCAAAAATACGGACGCACATACAAATGCACGAAATACGCAATGCTCGTTCGAAAAGCATCGATAACAATCCATTGGCGTTATAATAATAATACAGTAACGACTTATCACATTGTCTGATATGTATCGGTCGCTTAGAATATAATGTATACGTATAACTTTTTTTTCTTTTTTTTTTTGATATGTGCCATAGAGGATTAGAATTTGATCCAATCTTGTATTCTTTAGGAACTTAACTATTTAATCTATTCGACGAGAACCCTAGTAGCAAACAGTTCGACCCTTAATATAATTTATCTACCACCTCTTGGAGCTTACAAAATGTTTAGCAAACGGTTTTTTTATTCGTTAAAGACACGTTTGTCTTCGGGCTTAAAATTTATCAACATTTTGTAAATGATTTTTTGTGTGTTTTCAATTAGCTTATTCAATCAAAAATTTGTACATCAGCGTCAGTTGAAAATGATCAGTTTGCAGAGCGCGGCAAGCCGTTGCGTATATATAATAATCGAAAAATTAATTTGTCCGACTTTATCATTCACATGATGAGTTGTGCATGAAATTTGTACCTTTTGAGATTTTATGCGATTATGATTATCGAATGATAGCAATTGTCGTTCGGTATTGCAAGTTTCGAAAAAGTAATACAACTTTTTGTTTTTCTCATTATTGCGATGAACACTTGCTTATAAGGTTATAACAATTTAATAATACTTGATTTGTTAAATTTAGTATAACATTATTAGACGAAATTAATACTGGTGTATTTTTCATTGCCTATACATTTTTAAAATGGCAATTGCGCCTTCCACATTTGCGCGAAGTTGAATGATTGAAATAACAATTTAATCGATGACTCGTACAGTTTAACGAAATATCTCAACTTTATTTCACGATAAACTAGGTTCGCTATAGTTAAAATCGTCCGGTATATCCAATATTCATATCCCGATCAATTATTCATTGATAATATATCAATTCAAATTATTCAACTGTAAAATATCAATATTAATACTAACAAACAAAAATTATTATTACACATTAATTAAAACAATCCTCGTATTGTCAACATATCAAAGTTGTCTATTGCTTTTTTTATTTATTCACCGTACGACTAACTGCTACTAGGGTGCTGATTATAATTAATTGTATATATTAGCTTATACGACTTAAATATAAATATATAAATAAACATATATATATATGACTCATATGTATATTTATTTATAATTAATGATATGTGTGTTATATGATTCTGAGACTTATGATATTAACCGGTTTACGATTTTCTTTTTCTTTTCAACTTCTTATGGGCAACAGACCATTAGATGTAACTCGCCCTGGGCGACAGTCCTCGTAATGGCAAGCATCACTTTTTATGACTAATCGTAAATCCCTTTCTGGTTTTACGTTATTGATCAACTTTTACGCCAAAAATTACTTGAGCCTCAAAAATATTCAAATTTTGCTTCTAAATTGATCTAAAACAATCCATCATCAAGTTATCGATCAAAAACTAGTTTAATTAAATCAGAAAGTAAAATTGTTGGGCTGTCGATTAATTATTTTGTTAAATATAATAAATTAAGTTAAAACAACGAGTTTCACTTAGTTCTCAAACTCTAATGATCTGTTGGACTAATTTGAATTCTTAAGTTACAATAGCTTAACGATTTGACATAACAATTTTCCAATGAGGATTAGAAAAATATTGATTTGTTAGCTTAAAACCTATGATATGTTTTGTTTCATCACGGACCAATGTGATCCTCGCTACGAGCTTACCAAATAGGCTGTGTTGTTTCGAGCGAGAATCTTCATTTCAATTTATTTATATTATTTTCATTTTTTTTTGTATCATATACTTTCATCGTTTCGCTTACCCCAGGTTTTAGCCCTCGATAACGCCTAATCACTCGAACTAATATCCATCATGGGGTTCCGCTAAAGTCGCTACAACGTCACTCGGCCAGAATCAGACCAATTCGTTATGGCTCCACGCACGCCGCAAGGTTCTTCGTAAAAACACTCGACAAACACCCCTCTAAAGGGATATTCGGGGATGCATTTGATTTAAAGGTTCTTCTTTTTTTATTTCTTCTTCCTCCTTCAAAGTCTAACTAGCCCTGCAATTATTGTTCCAAGTCTTTTGCTCCATGAGTAAGGATGAAAAAAGAAATTGGAAATTTTTCCAACGAGGAAAAAGAGAAAAATTTTGTTAAGTTTTGGGGAGGGCAGCCTGGCGAAGTTGACTCGAGGGGAATCATAATTATTATAACCTCTTTGGAATTAAAACTTGAATTAATTCATAATTCGAACCCCAGTAAAACAAAAGAAACTCATTCCACAAAAAAGTTCAGTTGCAATCAAACAGAAATAATACAAAAACAAAGGAGACAATTATTTGCTGATGATCAAGTTTGGATTGTTCCCAATTGGTTCTCCTCGAGTTATTTGGTTCTAAGTTGAAAAATAACTGTGGGCAATCTCATTCTTAATTCAACGCCAGGCCGGGCTGCGAGAGGGGAGCGATCACTCCTCCGGCCAGCCGAGGTTCTCCCCGATGATCTCATAGAAGCGCTGGTTGTGCTCGCTAAAGAATTTTCGCAGCTTGCTGACGACTATTGGGTTGATTCTGGGGTGCCGGCGACCCTTGCTCTCGCGCAGACACTTTTCCATGGTGTCGTTGCGCAGACAGTAGAAGCCCTTCGTGTGGTTGAAATAAAAATTGTGCCGTCCAATCTTGGGCTCGAGGCCGAGGAAGTTCTCGATGCGACGCAGCTGTGGCACCGGGTCCTCGATCAGCTGGTCACCGTTTACCACGAGGATTTGCTCGCGGGGGAACGTCTCCAGCCAGCGGTGCATGTAGTAATGGTAGAGCGAGACAGCAATAGGCCGATACGATTCGTTCACGGTGCCGTCCGGTTTCATCGTGAGCTCCTCGAAGCTGCGCATCGACTGATAATTGTCCGCCAAGGCGTTGTTGATGTTCGTCGTGGAGGCCGTCGACGCGTGGATACGTAGCTGTGTGTAATCTGATATCGCCCTGGTCACCGGCTCGCGCACTATCAGAATCAGTTTTATGCTCGAATTCATTGCTCGTATTCTCTCGGGGACCTGTAATAAAAATAATTTTTCATGAAGAAGATAAAAGTTCAATCATTACCAAACAGTTAGAAACATTATAAAAAAAAAGGAAAGGAAAATACCTGAAACGAAAAGAAATTGAATTGGTCTTTCCGATTCTGATTTGCGAAGTCCTTTGAGGGGACTTTTTTGCATTTTAATTGCCATGATCATCAAACCGTTCAATTGTTTCGATTCGATTAACGAACGCGATCTGTTTGATTTCACACTCTCGTAGGTATTGATTTTAAGAAAAGTGTGCGTTCTCCGCATAAGATTGTCTGCAGCGCAAGGGTGAAAAAAAAAGTAGTAAAAAAGGAATGTTTATCCTAGTGCGAGCGAGAGAGCTATTCTATCATTTGTCATGAGATACTTTAGATTTTCCGCGGAAGATGTATGAAGTGTTTGAAAGTTGCAAACACAAGACTGCAAATCCATACTCCACCAGTTTCTCTTGTCTCGTTTTTCAAAACCTTAAACCGCTCGGTTTTTTTATTGCTCCTCCGCCGACTGTGACGACTTAAAACTGGAATATGTACGAAATTGTGTTTGCGTTTTCAGAACAATTTGACTCTATTATTATTTTTGATTCAACAATAAATACAAATACAAATTTCGAATACAACATTTCAATAATAATTTTAACAAGAAATCAAACTTTTCATGTATGTATTTATGGAAATAAAAATTGATTAACCAAATTAGGAGGACAATTTTGTTACACCTCAGGATTTTGAATTGAGATTGAAGCTTGGATTGGATTTATATAAAAATGTTTTTTACCGCGGGGAAGAAAAAAAATGTTATTTATCGTAGTGCTTCTTCCTGCAGTTACACCCAAGTCATTAGTGTACCTCGACAGTCACGAAATAGTGGTGTGAAAATTAGTCATAAACACGGTTACAACGGCATCAACATTAACACTTAATTTCACCCACAATATGCACTATTAACGAAATATGCTTTCCCTGGAAACTAATGTGTTTCAATTTACTCTACGAAATAACACGTTGCAAGTTCGTTGCAAACATTATCTGTTTCTCATCTTACACTCTCGGCAAAGTAACACGAAGGGGTCTGGCGATTCCTCATTCCCGAATTGATTTTTCACTCGCTTTTCCCAGGACTAATCATTTCGACCATTTTTTTCTTTTCGTCCGTTGATTCGAATTTCATATTCCGTTCGGAATCATTAATTTCTCACTGAAACACAGCGTGACGTTAAAAAAATTGGATTGAATTTTGTTGGAACGATTTGGTTAATTAATTTAACAATCAAAGCAATTGTCATCTCTCGTGAAAAAAAAGAATTATAGAAATTATTCAAACATATTAACAATTCAGAAATCAACTAGTCTTTGATTGGAATGTAATTCAATTTTTCGAGTATTTAATTTCGCAGTTCAAACGAGATTTGTGTTACATGTTAAAATGATGTACAATTTTCAACTTTAATTTTTTTCGCTTTTTTTTTTGTTTTTATTATGAGTTTTTTTAATTAGAGGATTAAATTTTAGGACATTTTCTCTTCTCGTTTAAACGTTTTAAATATCATTTGTCATATATCGCTTTTCATTTCTCTTAGTTATTATGAATATTGACACTCGCCAAACAATTTATTCACAAATCACAATTAAAAAATAAACAAACAATAAATAATGCAGCAGTGATTAACAATTTTATTTATTATAATGTTGACAGAAAATATTTTTTCCATCTGTCGCGGTTGTTTTGTCGCAAAATAAAACGGCTTGAATTAAAAATCACATTTGCATATTTTTCATCTGACTTTTTATCAGAAACTAATAACGAAATCATGATTTCAGCTTATTTCTCTGCCTCGCTTTAATTATACCTTTATTAAAAATAAATCGCCTCAACAAATGGTAGCAAATCGAAAATACCGGGAAATAAAATTAAACATCAAACAAAACCAAACAAATAATTCGCATTTAAGTCTTTATCCCATTTAAAATGATCACTTATTTGTTATCGCTCAAAGGAAGAATAAAATAAAAATGAAAAAAAAATCGATAAGCGACAAAAACAAATAGAGGTCAGCAAAACAAAAATAAACCCTGCCACTTCCATCGAGTAGTTATGAAAAAAACAAAAAGTCACTAATCAAACTTGAAAACTTGAGAGAAAAAAAGAAAAAAAAATCAAAGACCAAACAAGGGAGCATAGCCCTTTCATAAAATCGAAGCCCATCGAACTGAGGTGCTTCGGGGGCGGCGATTAGACAAAGGCAGGAGGGCATTGTCTGGTATAGGAATCGATGGAATCTCAAATAAGCAGGTCGGTCGAAAATTGTAATTGGCCTCTCTCTGCGGACTCACTTCAGGCGTGACGAAGTAGCTCGGCGTTTTTTCGACGGTAATCTGTCCGCGGAAGGCGTGGGGCATCTTGCGTCGGTACCAGTCGAGGCCTTTGCCGTAGTTGTCGTCGCGGTCGAAGAAGTGGACCTCGCCGGCGGCCTTCTGGATCTGCGGGTGGAGGAACAGCATCTCGATGAGGGCGCGTGTGCCGCACTTGCGGACCCCGATGATGATGGCCTGTGGCAGGTAGCGGCTAGTGCGGTGAAAGTGGACCGCGCCGGGGAGGAGGAGGGGCGGACTCGCGTGCACCTGCGATATCAGCTGCATCTCCTGGCCCGCGACCCCGGAAGCCGCGTGCAGACTATACACCGCGCCGTCGTACATCATGTGGAACGTGAGGAAAAGGGAGATCAGGACGACAGAGAGAAAGGCGGCCGCGAGCTTGGGCCTGCTGACGCCGAGCATCACGATGCAGTCCGTCGCATCCCCCTCGCCCGGCCTCATATTCAAATGCCCCGTTCACCTGCAATTACAAACCAAAACGCATTTTCACTTCCCTTCGTGACGAGAGCTCGTTTTGACTCTCCAACAACATCCTCCCCAAATCATATTTCACGATCGATGCTGCGAATTTCGCAAACCCCTTGAAATTCTCTCACTCTCTCAAATATTCACAACCTTCTTAAGCTACTCGCTCGTCTCTCCTTAAGGAGAAAAAAAACGACGACTACTTTTTTACCTCCCTCCGCTCGGGCAAAAATAATGCATCCTATTTTATGGACCTTTTCCGACTTATCGGACAAATAATGGACCGTCGCTTACGCCAGGCATGACAAAGTCATGAGCTTTAGAAAAATAATACACGTTGTTTTATTCACCGCGCACGGTTTATATTTTTTGTGCAATTTGGATCCATGTACATGCTCCTATTTTTGTATCCCTATTAATTATATTTTAGCAAAAAATTGCATGCTGAAACAAAATCAGTTGATTGCGATATTCTGTCAGTTGCTATTCAATTTTTAATCACGATCTCAAACTTCCAATTACCAAAAAATAAAACCACTCGATGCAATCGATACTTTGATTATGCAAATAACAAGTCATAACAAAATTGAATCCTCGCGTCCCCTATACGTTTGCGAAGTGTCCGCCGAACATTTCCAATGAAATAAAATTTGCAATCTCGGGTTTGAATTTAGACTTGATTGGGGTGTGATTTTATTTCTGTTTGATAAAAAGTGAAGGAAGGAAACATTTTAATTTGTCACTAAGCATCAGAAAGACTCATTCATTTCTCACCTCGAATATAGAAAATTTTTAATCACTCTTGCGTTGATCTTATCTTCATTCTTGATTCTTTCTTTCTTTTCGTATTATTTTGATTTTTCTATTCAAAAACAGAATATATAATCAAATAGACAATAACAACATTTTTCTCTATAATCTAAATCAAATGAAAATTCCAAGACAGATTTTAAATCACCATCACCTACCGTTTTGTTTTCTTTTCATACTTCTTTCTTTTTTGTAATTTAAAAACAAACACAAGATTCATAGTCAGATAAATAATAAAAAATTGCGGGTCATGAATTATTCCTGCGGTGCTCTGTAACCATCATATGCAGCGAGACATTTCACGTTCGAACAAAGCTGAAGTTGAAAAACGACTGGTACACGACAACGACGAATGAAAAAAGTTTGCCATCAGTCGCGGGGAGGCAAATTAATTATTCTCAAATCACTCCCAGGTTCGCTCTGTATTTTCACCGCGTCAATGCTGGTTTTTCTCTCAACTGTCATTCTACAAGTTGGAACAATTCTAATCGCACAAATTTATCTAAAAAGAAACAAGAACACATTTTTTGTTGTCTTTACAAAATACAACAACTACCATCCCAAAAAAGTTTTTAAAAAAAGACAATAAATGATGAGACAAGATAAATAAGAAAAAATAAAACGTTGAATAAAGTCATATGAAGGAGGTGTGCAATTTCAAAAAGCTTTAAAAACGTTGCCGAGCGAAGCGACTTCAGCAAATTATCACTTGTTTGAAATATCTTTCAGCGGTGACGTGGAAAAGCCATCTCGAGCAATTTTTTTTTTTGTGCAGAAACTCGAGACGTCTAGAGGGGATGAGATCAAGTTGCGCGAAAGATGCCGACTCGCGGGGCGCACGTACATAATTGAATCAAACAACGCCGTTGGCCCGAGAGCATTCGACGGAATCGGCTTTTTCGAACGCCAATTTTCGATCTGACAAGATCGCGCGTCCCAAAATATCCGCACGGATGAACCGCTTAGACGAATAAATAATTAACGGAAACAACCGAGGGAACACAACTCAACTGAGCACGACACATCTGACATACATTTTCAATCCAAATTTGAACTCGTATTTTTTAAAATCTATTTACTATTTCCAATTGACT
Source organism: Trissolcus japonicus (assembly GCA_030522925.1). Lineage (NCBI taxonomy): Eukaryota > Metazoa > Arthropoda > Insecta > Hymenoptera > Scelionidae > Trissolcus > Trissolcus japonicus. The sequence continues at coordinate 32,961 of JAPYZS010000143.1, read as the reverse complement.
CTCTTCTTAAATCATGTTATTTATTTAAACATTATGTTTCTGGAAATAAATTGTCACAGAAATTTTCCAACAGAAAAAAAATTATAAAATGAATTCAATCGAGTTGTAAAAAAGTGATACACGTGCATACTTTTATTTTCATTTTTTCAATGAAAAACAAATTTCAAGCAACCTTTTTTCGCAAAAAAATTTTCTGCCATTGAAAAAAAAAAAGAATTATCAAAGGGGGTATTTAAGATAAAAGAAATGAAAAAAGAGGATTCAATTACGGTGCTCTTTGAAAAACAAAACGCGAACTTTTATAGAGTGCTAAAAAAACACAAAAGCTTTATTTATCTCATAAATCTCGGTCTATATCGTTGCAAGTTTAGCGACACAGTCGCGAGCCGAGCTAAAACAGCGTGAAAATAAAAAATTTGTATGACATCTGACCACGCAGGTGTACACAACAGTGTCCGAAATAACGCGATCACTTTGCATTGTAGATTCGGGGCCGAGAGCCAATGTTCATTATGAATCGCTCATTGGCGTGTCGGCCCGTTTGACAGCTCATGCAACGTGTCAAAAACATTTTAATATTTTATTGTTACAAGTGCTAATCATTGACACGCAGCCTCGTCTATTGCAGTCTCTATTCAAGAGAGTATGAGAGAGGAAGTTTATCGAGATTATATTTATCCGATCATTATTTAGCAAAAATAATGCCGGGGATTGGGCGAGCTTGCGAAAGTTCTCGGAGGCGGGTTCTTTCATGCACTTGACAAGTGCTTAAAAAAGGAACTATAAAATAACAACGAAAAATAAAGCTTCAAAATTTAATGGCAAAATTCAAACGATCGTACAAAAATGTTTCAAATAATTAAATCTTATGTGAAAATTTAAACAGGCATGGTAATTGTGACACACGGCTTAATTTATGACACCTGGATTTTTTTTAGTAAAATTCTATTTATTTGGAACATTTCACTGACTATAAAAGTTTACGATCTACTAATAGTTGACAAAATTATTCCAGAACATATTAATTTTGAAACTTGAAAAAATTCGGGATGTCACAATTATCCTAAACTGTCACAATTAACCCGGGTTCCCCTATTTTTTATATAAAAAAAATTGAAACAGAAAATATCAATAATTGCGGTAAAAAGTTACGGTTGGTTTTAATTCAATCAATTATAAATTGACTGTCAGATTGATTAGATTTAAATTAAATTAAATCAGATGGAAAAAAAGAAAAAAAGTAACGATTCCAAAACCTTTACTTGTTTCGCAGCAACGACGGTAAATAATATGTCATGGAGGTATTGCGAAGCAATTTTGTTTTGAACGTTAATCAAGCGAACTGGATAATTAACTATCATAAATTGTGCCAATGCGGAGAATGTCAACTTTATACTCACGACAATTGTCCCCAGTCTTGTCTCACGCATCTGAAAGCAAAATAATAAAAAGGACATCAATATTCGATCGAATTTCTTATTTCAACTACTTCAAGTTCAATTTTTTTATTTAAAATAAAATTATACTCCAATTGGTAAATATGTTTTTTTTCTTCTTTTTCATCTAATTCTAAAATTGGCTTATCGATCCTTCACGAAATCCGGCCCGGTTTTGGTTTATTCTTAACTCTTCTTAGGAGGTTGTTTAACCCGGAATAAATAAATGCATATCGAGCTATGTCCTCCTTGGTATTGAATTAATGACAATAATCCTGCGGTCTCGTGATTGGTATTCCGCAGACATAAACATAAAATAACTCAAACAAGCGATGCACTGAGAAACTCCGTAAACTGCATTTAAATTGTCATTAATGTCGAATACCCATTTGTAGTGGTCGCTTTCCGAATATCGAATATGTTAATACTTTTACCACGGGACTTTGCACGACTCAATGGAAATCGACTTTTTGTATACAGAGAGAAGAAAAATCGACAAACTTTTGTAAGCAAAATGCGGCGAATAAACTTGATTCGACATTTTTTTATCAACTTTTGAAATTAGTTTCGTTTGCCATATTTTTTTTATCTGCACAATTTATGGTGACAAGTTTTAACATTTTCAGTTTTTTTTTTTCTACCTTAAATAGCGTCTTAGAAGTTTCACTTTTATTCCAGAGTTACAACTTTTTTCTTTCTTTTTTTATTAATCTTTGAATTTAAATATTTGAAATTTAAATTTTTTCAAACTTGTTTAAAGGTTCGTCAAGTATTATTTGGTCAATTTTCTTTCGGTGGGTAGTTGTTGAACGTTGCAGCAATCAGGCGGAAGGAAATTCGGAAACGTTTTGAGAATTTTATTTTTGTAATTAATTTGTAGCACAAGTTGGTGCGCGGAAAAAGTTTCGTGAAAACTATGGAGGTTGCGTCAAATTTCGCCAATGAACCCTTGTAAGTTTTCAGGAAATAAAATTCAGTCCTAATTACGGTTTCGAAGCAGCTAACGTGGTTCAGGTGATTAAATTTATTTAACTCGTTCAAGTAACTAGGGCGTTTTTGTTTCTTTCTTCTTCTTTTTTTTTACTCCAAAAACAATTTACGAAATTTCAACTTTGAATTCGCAATGTTCTTTACTTAACTTGAAAGAAATAAAATATACATTTTTAAAAAAAAAATCTTCCAAGATATTTTTTTAATCTCACAATTCCTAAATGGCATTACATCTACAATGAAAATATAAATACAGCGTTATTATATTCCTTCGCTTCCTAAGCCAATATTTATTCTATGAAAGCTTCTGCAGCGGATACAAAAGTAGTTCATTCGAACCAATTATCTGCAATGACAATTTACGACATTCTGAAGATATTTTCATGGCCAATTTTCATAGATAAAATCACTTAAACTTTATACTTTTTTTTCTCTAAGAAAATATTTCTCCTTTTTTATATTTTTTATAAATTGATTAAAAGTTGAATTCACAATAATATCTTCAAGACTTCGTCTTCCGTCTTGAATTTAAATCTCGAATAAAATTCAATTCATTTTACAAGATTCAAAATTACGAAATATGTAGAGAATAATAAAATACTAGAAAAAAAAGCCGATAAAGAACAAATTAAACATTAATTTTAACATTAATTAATTTCACAAGACTCATTATTTTTTCATGCTAAAAAACTGGGAAACAAAAAAGAGGAGATGAAAGAGAGAAAAAAAGAACTGGCACGCCTAGTCGATATAAGAAGCATAATAATTCGCCAGAATATTCAAATATGTATCATCATGTATGCAACGTATAAGCATTTCGTTTGCCTTTTATGAATAACTAATTCATAATAGACTGCGGGTACATGTGCATGAATTCTTATGGATCTCAAGTTACAATACCCCAAGCATTATTGTACCAGTTACTGCGGACATGAAACCTATAATTTAACGTTGTTTCGCAATCTCAAACTGTTCGAATGGCGCCTTTTTATAATCTATGTTTCCGTTTGGTCGAAGCAACGCGTCAGCTTCCGCATTAAAGGGCCGTTAAAAATGTATAACAAGCTCGTAAAAAGCATAAATCATCCCAGCAGTCAAACGTCTGCCACTATTGACCATCCAAGAATGATTACAGTTTATTTATCGATTATCACAGAGCTTCCCTAATCCATTAATTAAGAAAAACCTAAACTCGTCGTGAGTATCAAAATATTTGCCAGAACTTCTTCTCCGGCTGGGAACGAAACTTGCTAACTAGTTTATTTCTTTTGAAAAGCTTTCGCTGAGACATTGATTACGAGTTCATACATTTATAATAAATGGCCCGAAATTTAAAATAAAGTAGAAAAAATTGCGATACAATATTTCGTGCAATCTATTTCGCATTTCTGTTTCCACCGCGGCAGATATTAACAAAACAGTGCAAAACAATTTTCATAAATAAATCTTTATCTCTGGATGTACGGAATTCAACCGTCGAACCAAATAAAAAAAATAATCAAATCAAACGAACAAAATTGGATCGACAACCGCGTAATAACATTAATTTTCATTCATGTTATTATTTTATTATTTTAACTTCAATTCGTAACAGGGAAACTGAATATTTAAATGGATGATTGATGCATAATTGTGTTAAATAATTGATAAATTTGAATGTGAGAGAAGTGCGCTGTGTGAATAAATAGAATAAATTAGCTGGACGATTTCAGTTCAGCATATCGATTGGAAACAAAAGTCCGCGAAGGTCCTGCGGGTTATGAACGGGCGCGTATTACGTTCGGCGTGTCCACGCGCGCCCACTATGCGAATGCTCTATTGTTCGTCCGAGAGGTCGTGGGACAATTGTATTTGTGTCGAACAACCCTCACCTGGTATAACCGATCCAAGGTCAGGTCGCTGAGCCGCGAACACCATAACTCCTCTCGTCTGCAAATCACAATTGAACATTAATCAAACGAAAAAAGCCTATACTCAATTCCCGAATCAATTAATCAGTGTCAGTTCTTGGACAAAATTAATTACCAGATTTCTCTCATCAACATCAAACAAATTCACTTCGAAAATGATTACTAACATTTTACCATAAAACAATTTTATAATAGCATTACTTTTAATAATAACTAAGTAATAATTATAACTTATAATTGATTGGGTAACTAAATCTGTCAAAGATTTGTTTTTAGTTTATATTAAATTTTGGGAATCTTACCTAGATGGAGGAAGCAACGGACCCCATAGCCCCTTTTGTGATCTGCTTGAAAAAAAAAGTAGAACACTTTTATAGTCACATTTTGAATTTCACATTTGCTTGCAAATCATGCTCGTATGTTTTCATACCTGTGTGCAGGAACCAGTGAGGCACCGTACAACATACGTCCCAAGCTGCTCCGTCATCTGAAAGATAAATGTTTGAATGTGACAATTGCGGCACGCTGATTGTAATTGGGTGAGGGTGCGGGGGTGTTTGATTGGATTATCTTGAGGATTACCTAGATGAAGGAGTAGCTCGGGCCCCATAGGACTTGTAGCTGGGCAGCACGTCGTCGCTTCTGGTGCATCGCGGACCAGTCGATACGGACCTCCACAAGGAACTGGACGGGTCGGATAGTAATGGGTAGTACTGAATAGCGTACGCTTGAGCAGAAGAGCCGATACTCGTCTACGAGGTGGGGGTTCGACGCAACCGCACTTGCACGCGCCGAGAGTACGTCGAAAAATTACGCCACTTTGTGTCACCACCGCCACCCCACACGCTTTACTATACACGATCATTTTTCTTTTATATTTATGAACTGAGAACAGTGAATTGGAGAAGCATCTTTAAGAATAGTCGCTGGTCATTATCCTTTCATAATAAAGAACAGCGAGGTTGATTAAAATTTGTGTTGAATATAGCTTCTACTTCTAAATATAAAATTGGGTTAATTTTGTTAACATTTTAGCTAGAAAATGTTATCTTTAAAAAAGGTCACATGATTTTCCATTAATAACGAGCTTTTTTGTAACAACTTTTATTTTTATAAGACATACAATTTTTTATGTTTACATATAAATAAAATAAATGGACATTAAAACAAGAGCGGGTCCAGAAGTGGAAGTCCTAATTTTTTTTACTTAAGTCCTAATTGTCCTAAAAGTTTCGATAAACTAATTGAAAAACATAGATAACTTCTTTTTACAAAATTAATGAAAACAAAATTTTTTTCATTCAAAAAAAAAATATTTGTGAAGGGAGTGGGGATAAGTTTGCATGGCTCCACTTATGGAGAGTTTTTAGACCCAACCTTGCATTCAAAGTGAAGTAGTATTTTTAGTAGTACTGATCAGAATTTCATCCGTCTGGTTTGCTTCGTCGAGTTTTTTTTAAACTGACTCTTTCCTCCTGTTTACTCTTCATCTCCTTTAGGATGTTACTCATTTCTTCATAACGTAATTTGTCTAAACCACTTGTTCTATTCACGTTCGAATTTTGAGCGTTTTGATGAGACCCAATGGTGCCAGATAAGGTGTCGTGGATGGTGGTTTTCTGGATCATTTTAATCTCATCAATAGTTGAGTCACTTTCAATTTCTTCATCTGTGCTTGACATTTCTATGCTTTTCAGCACTAACCCTGTGAAATAAAAAAAACTTCAATTAAAAATCTCAACACTTTATTACGATATAAAAGAAAATTCAACAATCTTACCACGTATTTTACGTTTCTTCGATTTCTTTTTCCCGGGCTCTTTTTGGTTTTGGAAATTTGTAGTCTCAGAATTTCTCGTTTGCATTTGGCTGGAAAACTCTGCAAGTTGAGGAAAATATGTTTAATTGAAATTGTTACATAGATGTTCTTTTTAGTTTAATTCAACAAATCACAGACCTATGCCTTCCTGCACAGCATCGGCATCAAAATTTTGATTCCTCAATAAATCATCGACTACAGCGCTATTAAATTTCTCCTCTTTCTTGAATTTTCTGTACAACTGATATCTAGACTTCTCTGGAAACCAACTTTTCATCATGTCAAAGTCCGTGCCAAAGACCCGAAGAGCTTTGAGAAATTTACTCGTGCTTTCTAAATTCCAACCTCCCATGGTCCTTTTTCTATAACTGCTCATATCACTGAACGTTGGAACTTCCGAGCTTTCCACGGTGAATCTTCTGTTTTCACTGAAATGTTCACCTTCGTCGATAACCAGCTGTCCATTAGGACCTACTTTAACTCTTTGTACCGCATCTTCTTCTGGAACACATTCGATTCGCGGTAAGCTAAAAATTAAAACAATAATTAAAACAAAAATAAATGTCTTAAATGTCTAAATATTAATTTGTATTTCAATTTTTATTTATAATAATTTATTTAAAACCAGCTTACACTTTGTGCTCGGCAGTGCAACCCACCCCATTGCAAACAGAGCAAATCTGTTTTGGTAGTCTGGCGTACAATTTTGTATGAATCACGTCATGAATCGTTACCCTATTATTATTTGGCGGTACAAAATGTTGTTCCTCTTTTTGTTCGATTGTGGGAACGTTCGCACTAGGCACCAACTTATGTGGCACCGTTTCTCTGGTCTCATGGTAAGGTAGAATTGATTCGTCCTGGCAGCTTCCTTTGTCCACCTTAACCAGAGATGGTTTTAATATATTGGATAATTTTTCTGCAAAATTAGGAGTAATTTAAGTAATTTAAAAAGTAATTTAAAAAAATAAAAATTAAACTAAATTCTAAAGTAACAGTATAATTGTTCAATAATACAATTTCGTCTTACGTCTAGGAAGTGTTTCCTTTCGTATTAATATTTTTGAACCGTCTGCATGGTTCGCATAGTTGTGAGTGATTTTTTGAGCTAAACCATTACTGTACAAAGTGTCGTCGATAATAATAGGTTTTTTAATTATCCTCTCATTATCTACTGACTTTCGACTGCTTTCATTTTCGCAGCTGAAATTTGTTTCTTGCAAATTTTGAGTCTCATCAACGACTAACTCTCCATTCAGTCCTACTTTAAATTTTTTAGCTACATCTACAGACGAGGTATTTTCTTTTGTTTTTGGGAACCTGAAAAATGAAAAAGACGATATGAAAAAGTGTACCAATTTAAATCTTAGTATAGAAGTAATTAGAATCATGTTTTGTAACTTTTTAAAAATAAATTTGGTCGTAACAAAAGTAAACATACAAACTGAGTTCTGCAGTAGATCCCATTTCGTTACATTGCAAAAAACCATCGTGACTGAAACTGACTTCACAAAGTTCGATTGGGCTTGACACACACATGTGCGATTTTTCACCGGTTTCCTGATTAGGTAAAATAGATTCATCTTGACAGCTCCCTTTATCAACCTTCACCGGAGATGTTTTTAAAGAATTTTGAAACTGATCTGAAATTAATTTTTTCGATAACCCAACAAATATAGAGAAAAAAAATAGAAAAATTACGAAAATTGTTAAGATATTCTTGTTTTGTAAATTAAATATTTTTCTTACTCTCTGAAGCTGAATTTTCTTCTCGTTCCGGTTTCACACTTACTATATTTACTTCACCACTTTTTAGATACTCATTTTCATTGCAACTTTTTGAACCTTCCGACGTTCTTATTTGCACGTCTTTAATTTGTTTTAAATTGCATTCAACCTTCACATCTTTTATCTGGACATTCTTTCCCTGCTCATCAATATTAATATTGTCTTCTACTTTTTTACTATCAGGTTCTTTTTCAATTACTTTCGCAGGTCTCCTGGTGGTAGGAATATTAGCAAGTGCCTTGATCCTTGCTCTTCTCATCTTTTTAATAGAAAATGTTCAACTGTTTCCTTAGCAAAATATCTGCAAAACATTAATAACAAAATTTATAAAAAATTTTACCATAACAAAAGAATTTTAAAATCGAAAATTTATTCTTTCATTAAAAATTTTTTTTATTTCAATAAACCACTTCCTCGCTTGCCTTGCTACTTGTAACGACTTAAACCTTTGTTTTAGTTCTTATTTGGAGGTTATGTCTCCCTCTTTGATCTTTTTGAAGGTAATGACAACTGAATTGAAAACACTAAACACTGAACAATTGTCATCCTGTATACAATCCTGTGTACAATAAAAAATTTGTAGTTCGATTGATCGTCTATCAATGGTTCCAGTAGTGGAATATAAACACTGGAATATTTTAATTTTTGACAGATGCCTCACACAACAATGATTATGAGTTGCGTAGATACAGTGGCGCTCTAGTGCACGATTTTAAAAATAACATTTTTTGGTGGACACTATAAAATTGTTTGAATGGCAATAACGAGAACAATGTTTAAAATAACAACTACTATCCAATATTTCTAATTATTTATTGATTTATGACAAATTCTTAATTTTCATTTAACAATAAATAATCACAAATAATAAATAATATATCGAAATATGTTTAATATTATATAATGTTTCATAGCTAATTATAAAACATGACAGTTGACAAAGTAAAAAAAAAACTAACTTAATTATTCAATATAAATTGTTCATCATTTCAATTCATTTTTTCTCATATGAAAATAGAAAAAATGAATAAACTTTCAATAAATTAGCATTATTTGGAACAAAATTTCAGGAATGCATGATCTATGTTTCAAGTGTTTTATCCCCACCCAATGTATAATAGTATTCAAACTGATATGACCTCAACACAACTTCAACGACTCAAAATATAAAGTTGTCATACAATGTCCAGTTCGAGCAGAAGAACTAATCACTAAAACCCTACAGGTAATTATGTCTGCAGCAACAAAATGAACTAATTATTATAATAAAAAAAATTTTTAAATTCTATTTCTCATAAAATCCAACAAATTTAATTTAATATTTCCATTTTCAAGTTGCTTTCTGACATGGTCAAACATCCGATTTCTTCACGATGGTCATCAAAGAAACATTCGACTGCAACCTATGCGGGAAGAGTTACAAGCAAAAGTGTTCCTATTACCGTCACCTGGAAAACCACCAAAAGCCACAGGAGCTGTTCGAACGGGACAATGAATTCAAACAAAAATATCAATTGGATTCACGTCTCGAACTCGAGCATCCGGAAAAGTACCCGTTTGCTTGCACCCACTGTGACAAAAAGTACACCCGCCAATCAGCGCTGACCAAACATATCTCGGACCAGCACACGTACCAAAAGTTTCGTTACAAGTGTAACTACTGCGACAAAAAGTTCCGCTATCCTAACACACTCAACGACCATGTACGGACTCACACCAAGGAGGAGCCTTTCGGCTGTCCACGTTGCGACAGAAAGTTCAAAACCAGATCCCAGCTCAGAATCCACGTGAAGATCGATCACCTAAAGTCCCCTGCTAAGTACCAGTGCAGTTTTTGTGACAAGCAGTTTCACATGAAGTGTCACTGGGTGGAGCACCTCCGAACTCACACCGGCGAGAAGCCCTACAGCTGCGAGTTCTGCGACAAGAGCTTCAGCCAGAACTCGGGCCTTCAGAAGCACATCGCGCGTCACACCGGCGAGGGCCTGCTCAAGTGCGACAGCTGCAACAAGTACTTCGCCGACGGTTGGAATTTTCGGGAGCACCAAAAGTCACACAACCGGGAAAAACCGTACAGCTGTTCTGATTGCGACTTATCATATTCCTGCAAGACGGCTTACTTCTATCATGTGAGAAAATTTCACAACAGCGAGAGACCCGTCTACCAGTGCGACTACTGTAAAAAACACTTTTACTCGAAGTCAAGTCTGAGGGAGCACGTGAAGTTGCACATGGAGAAGGGCTCTTTGGGCTGCGACTATTGTGGCAAACATTTTTTCAACTTTCAGTGCCTGAAGGCGCACATCCTGCGTCACGTGGAGCCAACGAGGTACCTGTGTCAACGTTGCGGGCTAACGTTTTCCAGCATATCCACTTTGAATCGACACCAGCTTGTGCATGCCAACAAACCCTTTGAGTGTCACGTGTGTCCCAGGAAGTTCGAACGTGAGGTCGACCTGGAGGTGCATGTCAAGACGATCCATGTTGTCCAGTGCTTATATTGCTCGGCTGTTTTTGCCTCTAAGAGAGAATTGCTGGAACATTTCAAGAGATATTTCAGGGGGTTCGGGATGGACGAGGGCAAGTTCGTCCCGCAGCTGGGGGTTAAGAGTAAACCCCGCGAGTGCGATCGTTGTAAGAGAAAATTTTTGAGCGATTCTGTTTATTTTGAACATGCGACTCGTTGTGACTACGATCGTTGATGGTTTGACGAGTAATTTTATAGATGATTTTTATAGATGGATGCATATATTTTTATAGATGAATTGTGATATTGAGTATTGACAGTTTGTAAGACTTAATTTAATACATTATTTAATTTGTGATTGATTTAATGTTTTTTTATATTAAAAAATCAAATAATCTTATTTAATATTCAGTTATTTTCATATGATGAAATTAAACAGAAGTTTTTATCATTTACATTCCAATATATAAATCATAATTTAAAAATTCAGCATTTTAAAAAATGTTTAATTGCACAAAAACAACGTTTTTCCCGTCTGAAAATTCGAAGTGTTTTGCACTTTTCACAGTTTTTCTGATTTTTTTATTTATCTTACAGTATTATCCAACATATAAACAAATGTATAAAAAACAGTAAACTTCGTCAGTAGTGCATGGCAATATTGCATAAGTATTGACCAAAAATTAAATTCTTTTTTCAACCAACAAGATTTATTTAATTTTGAAGTCTTATTCTCTCAATAAATATATGTAAATAATTAAGTAAAGAGGAAAATCACGAATTTTTTGAAGGTTATATTCAACTAATTTGTACCGGCAGAAGTCAGTAATACATAAAATAATCATCACAGATGAATCATGTTTATGACATGAAACGATGGGAAAATGTAAGTTTTAATTAACAATCAATCGAATGATTAATAAAAGTTGAATCATTTTTTACTGCACGTTGCAATTTAAAATGATTTATACAAAACAAAATGCTATTCTAACCTAAAATTGCACTTGGTTTACATTGTGTTTACTTTTCGTTTACAAATAAACAAATTAGTTGTTTATTTGATATTTTTCAGCGAAGAAGAAAAAAAACTATGGACATTATAGAAAATGTATGATAAGCAGTTGCGCATGTTATCCTCAATCTGAGCAAATCCGATGTCACTCTTTTCCAAAAGAAGAACGAATGTTATCTCTTTGGAGACAAGCTTGCAAAATTGATGAGACTGTGGACACATCAAACAAATACATCTGTGGACGTCATTTTTCAAAGGATCAATATTTTCCCACACCTGGTAAAAAAGTCAATTCACAACGTTTTTTTTTTTTTTTTTCATTTTCATTTCTAGCATTTTGTTTTGTTGTCATTTTTTATTATTAAAAAATGTTTGAATATGAAAACTTTGTTTCAGATCCTGCGAAAAGAACGAAAATGTTGAAAAAGAATGCCGTTCCAAATTTGATGCTCAGCTCTGAAGAATTTTATATGCCATCTGTAGGAGTTGAGATAAAACAAGAAACGACTGATGGGAGAGGGTTTCAACAAGACGAAGTTACTCTGAAAACTTGCATTTATTACTGTTTACGATGTTCTGATTCTTTTGAGTCCTCCGGAGACTTATTGAACCATATCGGACGGTACTTTGATATGTTTTTAAACACGATCTACCTTTAAATCTTCAAGAAATTTCAGTCAAAACTAAGATTCAACACAATTTTTATTTCTCTCGATTACAGCAATCAATTTTTAAATATTTTTAAACAAACATAGTACAAACGATTCAGTATTGTTACAAAATTAAGTCAAGTACATTTTGTTAATCACTTAGAAAAAACGAAGAATAAAACAATTCTCTTTTTGGACATCTCTTGATATTTTTTCATCGTCGTTGAAAGTATAGCGAGCGCAGCTCCCTAGTAGTTATAAAAAAAGAACAAAAGAATAATGTTCACTTAAAACATGTATTAAACGTGTTATAAAATTTTTCAATTGTCAAACGCTCTACTTCTTCCGCGGTTCTAAGCCAAAAACAAAAGAACAATGTTGAACATATATTTAACGTAAACGTATTATAAAATTTTTCAATTTTCAAACGCGTTGTTTCTTCCGCGGTTCCAAGTCAAAAACAAAAGAACAAAAAATAATACATGTTCACTTAGAACATCTATTAAACGTATTATAACATTTTTCAATTTTCAAACGCGCTGTTTCTTCCGCGGTTCCAAATCCATTACAAACATAACTTCTTTATTTGAAAACTGGTCATCGTTGGACTTGACAAATTTGATGGCGAAATCTTTGAGCTCGTCACAAACAACATCAATGGAATATTTAATGATCGCAATCGCGTTAGACACGTCGATCGTCTTCTGCAAATGACTGTTACAGATGCTGAGCAGTCTCAGCAGACCGTACATGTTAGCAGCGTAGCCAAGTTCGATGCTCGCCTGGTCCTTGTCGATCTTGTCGGTATAGATGTACTTCAACAGCTGAGTAAAAACATCCGGCGTGACATTCCTAATTGTCACTTTGTTATCCTTCTTTTCCACCATGTCAACGGAGAACATCGCTTGGAACACGGGACTTCGGGCCATCAGTATGACCTTGTGAGCTTTGAAAGTTGCCGACCCGACGATGAAGACGACGTCGTGAAGTTCTTCATTGTTATACAATTGTTTAATATCGTTGTTCCACGTGCTTCTAGGAATTAGTATCTGACCTTGGGTCTCTATCAATTCCTCAACCATCTTAAACAATACGTTGATCCCATTAAAGGGGGGAGGATTACGCGTAATGGGGGATTGATATCGCGACTCGAATTTGTCTTCAAAGATAACTTTCGTGTTCATGTAAGCGACGTGCGAGCCGATTCTCTTCGAGCTCTCGTACATTCGAATGTGCAGGAAATACTTTTTATTTTCTTGTATGATACACTTTTTTCCATTTTCCTGGAGGTTTATGCGGGCGGTGATGTCTTTCCTCGAGTTGTTCGTGTCCAGGATCAGTTCCAGTTCCCCAAAACCGTCTGGGAGCTTTTGTTTTGGCGCCAGGATCAGCTTTGTCCCATAATCACGTGAGGGTTTATCCACGATCACCTGCCACTTGTACCTGTAGAACGTTATCCTTTTGATTGTTGTGACGTTGGATATAACATCACCAGAATCCTTTGGAATCAAACAGAATTGCAATATTTAAAAAGAAATTTTTTCAATTATTAAAATATATTTCTATTCATTTTATTATTTTTAAAAATATTTAAGTACCTCAGAGTCGGAAAACATGGGAGTTTCCATGATTTGTCAATTTTGAACCTTCAGCATTTACCTACACCGGCCTACACTTTGAAATAATTTCTGTTTATAACGGCCGTATGAGATGATGTCTCGTTGTGACTTGTTATTCTCATCGTTTTATTTTGTTTTTTGATTGGTTTAAATGATAGAGACAGACGAAAAACATAGATGGCGCATTTTAGAAACACACATTTTCTTGTCTTCTAATTTGAAAAAACGAAACCAAGGGCCAAAGGTTTTTATCAAGTATGTTCTGTTGTATGTAATTGCGTTAATACGATTGGTCAAAAGCAATTAAGATGTTACTTTTAGTTTAATTAGCAAAACATATACTTTTTCAAAAGAAACATACGGGAAATAGAAATAAAGTAAAAAAAAATTTTACATAATAATTTCATAAAGTTCATAAAGTAAAAAAAAAGAAGTTTTTAAAATGTTTATTTAAATTAGAATTCAAACAAATAATGCAAAAATTAATACAAACAAGATTAGATTAAATGAAGTAATCTTTTTTCATACACATAGTTATGAAAAAATATTAGAAATAAGAAAATGATTAGAGCGGGAGATTTTGCCATAGTAACTAAAATATTTTGTGGACATTTATTAAAATCAATTAACTTATTTTTGATATTAAAAACGGTGTTTCTAGACCCGTATGTTTTATTTGAAACAGCACTGCAGTCATCTACAAAAATCAAATATCGAAAAAAAAATAAAAAAAAGAATTTTTTTGTACCTAGAAATAGGGCAAAAATGTGGTATTTTTGTGCTAGGGCTAAAATAGCCACATTTTTGCCCTGTTCCACGGTACAAAAAACACCGTTTGCAACGCAGGCGTAAGCGCCCTTGTTACGAGATATACTATTCTATTCCAATCAATTAATCTCTTTCTGCTCCATTGTAATATTTAAAAATTTTTTCATTTAACAAATTTCATTATCAATAAATTTGACTTCCTCATGTAATTCTTTAAAAAAAAATGAATAAATTTCAAAATCCAGATTGAACATATTTTAAAACTTAGTCAAATACTTTTCAAAATCGCGCCCTTTTTTCTGATTGGTTCAACTTGTCATGCTCTAATGCGCAGCACAATACCACTTGAGCACTCACTTCTCTCTCCTTCGTGAGACATTTTTGTCCACGTAAATATACTGTCACAATTTTATAATCGCATTAAAAATTTGTCGCTCTCCACGATGTTTCATTTCGGTAGCAAGAAAAATCGTTCGGCATTGAGATTCGCGTGAACCTGAATCCACGGACGTTTGAGTAAACCACCAGTGCACAACAATTGACAATCCGTCAAAGTCGTGGGTGTATCGTTTATCTTGACTCTTGACTGAAAGAAAAAACGCAACTCGACAAATAAATCTGCTGCCAAAATGTTCAAGAAAATCAAGGACAAGCTGGCGGAGGAGATGAAGCAGTCACCCGCGAGACTTCAAGCTGGCATGCAACAACTCGCCCAGGTTGAATTTGTTTATTTATTTACTTATTGAAATTAAAAATTGCAAACAATAAAAAAAAATAAAGAAAACGTTTTCTCGTTTTAATCGATATAGAGTATTTAATGGTTTTGTTTTTCAGGTCGTCTCCCCTGCCTTGTCCAGCACTTCGATCCAGGATTTGTCCGCATCGAATGACAACTTCAGTCTGACAGAAGAGACTGACACAGGTTTGACACATTTACATCATGCTTACTTTGACAGGAGCGGTTTCTTAAGAATGAAACTGAATCGGTGAATAATTTAATTGCGCAAGAACTTGCTTTGGTTGCGGATTAATATTTCATTTGATTGAAAAGAATGAACACGGTCTGACTTATTTTCAAGATTTGTTGGTTAAAATGCTGGGTACGAAATTTTAAGTGCTAACAACAAAATCATTAGTAGCATCTTTCTGTTTTGGATCACATTTAAAATTCAGTTTGAAATTGAAATGTGAATTTAATTTTTTTTTCTTTTCTAATTAATTAGTTATATTGATTTTAATTTTTTAGAAACTCCACGTAACAGTCCCGCTAAGCACGGATTCCAATCGGTTAATCTCACAGCTTCTTCTGATAATGGCACCACAGGAGCTTCTCGGAGATCTTCAATAAGCAGTATAACCAGTGACGCTTCTTTCCTATTTCCGTCTTACGAAAGTCCAGCAAATTCTTACAATTTACAGGTAATTTATTATTCGTATCAATATTAATTCATATTTTCATCGATATGATATTAATAATGATTATTAGTAGTTCAAATTAAAATTCAAATTTAAGAATTTATATCTAATCTAATAAATTATATAATTTATTCAACGTTCATTATAATTTTAAAGGAATTATTTCAAAATTTTCCTAAAATTCATCTTAAAAATTCTGCATTAATGAATATGTTTAATTATTAAAACTTGTATTATGTTCAAATACAATGTGTTTCATTTTAAACGTTATATTGATTTTTTAAATATGTTTTTAGTCGGATATGGATCAATCTGCGAGCGAGGTGGACGATAATATCAGTCTACAGCTGGATCGTGTGACCAAGGATCAGCTCTACACAGCCTACAGAAATGTGCAGATAAAGCACCGGAAATACCGCGATAAATATCGAGAACTGGCGTCACACTATCGCGAAATTCAAAGAAATGCAAGTAAATTGGAGAGTTTGTTGGAGGAGACTCAAGACAAGGCTCTCAGAAGGATAGCTGATCTGAAAGAGCAATGTCAACTTGAGCAACAAGCAAAAGCTCATTTAGAAGAATTGTTAAGAAATGACATCGATGAAAAAGAGTGTTTGATCAGTTCATTGAATACCAAGGTATTTTTGTTGACTTGAACAAAAAAATCTGGATCAATTATTTATATTTTTTTAAATTTTGTAGTATTTCAACTTTGCAGATTATATTCTGATTATCTTTTTCAAATTTTGTATTCTGATTATATTAAAATTGTAACACTTGCTTATTGTGCTATAATTTAGTTGAATTTTCTTCTGACTATTTCTTTCATTTATTTTAGATTGCTCTCCTACAAAAAGAAGGTACAGAAAACGGCGAGACCACAGAGAATCACAACAGCCAGCTTCTAATTGACCTGAACAATGAGACCCCTTCAACAGCACAAAACGAAACCCTGATAGCCGAAAAGGAGCAGCTGACAAATAAATTATCCATGCTTGAAGTTGTGAACTCCAAGTTGAAAAGCACGCTGAAAAGAACGAAAGATAACTTGGCCCAAGAAAACAAAGAGAAACTGACAATTGAGCGCGACTTCAACATTATGAAAGGCGAGTTTGAGGAGTCGAGGGCGACGGTGGCAAAACTTACCGACGAGCTAGAGGCTCTGAGGAAGCGTGAGGAAGAGGCTGCCATCTCTTTGGCGGAGAACAAACTGTCAATCTACCGCGAGCTGGAAGGCAAAGAAGAGCAGATCAAAAAATTGAACCAGGAACTAGATTCTTCGGCTAAGATGGTAGAGAAGTACAGGACCGAAGTGGAGGAACTCCGGTCAGCGAGCAGAAATGAGTTTGAAGACGTCCTTGCCAGGTGTCAGGAGGAACAGCGACGAAACGACGAGCTGACTCACAAACTGGAGGAATTCGAACGGTTACTTTCCGAAGCTAAGGAGAAGACGATCCGAGAATCGGATGTGATTGAAAAGTTGAACAGCAAATTTGAGGAGAACAGTGCCGAAGTGATCGTGCTTAAAAGTAAGAATGAGAAAGCGACGGAACTTCTGGAGAAAGAGAGAGTGGAGAAGGGACACATGCAAGCGATGTGTGAAGAGCTACAGAAGACTGTGCAGGCGATGGATAAAGAGGTGCTGAAGCTAGGAGCCACAGTTTCAGAAAAAGAGAAGTTATTGGAAACTAAAGACTCGGAATTGTCATCGATCACTGCCGAACATGAGACTTGTAAGATGATCGTCGACGAGCTGAAAGCTAAGATGCAGGAGATTCGGTCGCAGGTGACCCAGTTGATTCAGGAGAAGCAGATGCAAACGCAGAAGATGAAAGGGTACCAGGACCAGATCCAGCAGTTAAAGAAAGATAGCGAGGAATTGAGAAAACATGTGGGGTCGAGTTTCGAGCAGAGAAAGAAAGAGATGAGTGTCCTCAGCAAGAATCTTATCGATGTACTTTCTAAGTTCAGTCCAAAGGTTGAGCCGGATTCGGATCCGGAGGTTAATCGGTTGCGATCACAAAATGAAAAACAAGCGAAAGAGTGTGCAAATTTGAAACGGGAATGGGAAGTGCGGACGTCGCAGGTGCACCAGTTGATGTTGCTGGTGGAGGACCTGGAGATGAAGCACCAAAAGTTGGTGGACGACAACAAGATGTTA
The DNA here is from genome assembly GCA_030522925.1 of Trissolcus japonicus. Taxonomy (NCBI): domain Eukaryota; kingdom Metazoa; phylum Arthropoda; class Insecta; order Hymenoptera; family Scelionidae; genus Trissolcus; species Trissolcus japonicus. The sequence continues at coordinate 14,925 of JAPYZS010000143.1, read as the reverse complement.
CGCGCAACTCTGCAATCGAACAACATGCACTGGCTGGAAACCGAGGAAGAGCAGAAGAAGAAGACGGAGAAATTGGCGGAGGAAATTGTCGCGATGCGAAAAGAAAACCTCGCTCTGGCGGCGGAAATTGAAACTGCTAATGAGAAGCTGAAACATTCCACTGCCAGTCGTCCTCCTCAGGTGAAAAAACCTGCGGGTAAGAAGAGGAATCAGAACGAATCGTTCTCCAAAGTCGAGGAGTTGCAGCAGACAATCGACAGACTCAACATCCAGCTTGGTGACCTGGAGAACGAAAATTACCGGTTGAGGGTGGAGATTGCAACTTTGTACAGCCACGTAAACATGGCTACTGAGGAGAAGGAACAGCTCATCGAGGAGAACAAGAGACAAGTGTCGATGTACTCCAAGTTGGAGGAAATCCGGCAGTCCCAAAACGAGACTATCAATTCCTTGGAGTCGAAGATGCGTCGACTGTTGAAAGAGAGACAGAACGAGTCCGAGAGCAGCGAGAGCAGTCCCTACGAGTCGATGGACAGCTTGGATTCCAAGGCCCAGCAGCACTGTTCAAAAACGTCTAAGAAATTCGAAGAGCTGAAGATCTCAGAAAACAAGCGGGTGCTTAAAGAGATGTCGATGGAACATGTGGACCTCGTTGTGAGCAAAAAAATTGAAAACCTTCTGTTGGAGAAGGAAGCCTTGGACGCGGAGAATATCGTTTTAAAGCAAAAGGAAAAGGAGTTGGCCCTGAAGAACGAAGAGTTTGAGGCAAACAATCAAAAGCAGAAGGAAATGATTTCCAACTGTGAGTCAAAGTTGAGTCAGTTAGACCTAGGCAAAGATGAGACCAGTAAGAGACTGTCTGAGTTGGTAACGGTAAACCAAGAGTTAGTCACGGAGAACAAACTGTTCAAGGATAAACTGAACGAATTGGTGCAGGTAAATGAGAGTTTGGAACAGAGCATCAAACAGCAGAAGGAGAATATCTCAAGGTTAGAAGAGAAGGTCCAGTTTCTAGAGTCAGAGAATAGCAGATGGAAAAATGAACTTGAAACTTCAAACAAGACTGCAAGTTTGGAAAGAACGAAACTGGAGGAATCTCTTGAGCAGCAAACGAAAACCGTTTCTGAGATGGAGAATAAAATCAAATTCTTGGAAACTGAAGTCAACAAGTGGAAGAACTCAAATAGCGAGCTGGAATCAACGAAGAAAAATTTGGAGACTGAAAAAACGAAATTGGAAGCGGCAGTAAAGCAGCAGAAAGACACGGTTTCCAAGATGGAAAGCAAAGTTCAGAAACTTGAAGAAGAGACGAAAAAGTTGAAAGAATTGAAGAGCGAGTTGGAGAAGGCCGTGGAATTGGAAAAGGAAAGTTCGAATAAACAGCTTGTGGAGTTGGAAAACACAAGAAAAAAGCTGGAGGATGGTGAGAATCAAATTGTTCAACTCAAGAAAGAGATTGAAGAGATGAATTCATTGTCGATGGCGAAATTGAAGGAGCTGGAGATAAGACAGGCAGAGACAAATAAAAAATTAGAGAAAGAGGCCAAGCTGAACAGTGAGCTGAGAAATGAGAATAAAATTTTGAAAGATAAGGAAAACAAATTGATCAGGGCGAATGAGGAATCGAGATCTTCTCAAGGTGAGATGATTTCATCACTTCAGAAGACAATTGAAGATTTGGAGGGAGAAAAATTAGAATCTGAAAAACGTCATGGAGAAGAAGCTAAGGTAAACAAAGATCTGGGTGAGAAAAATTTGAATCTAGAAAAGGAGAGGAATAAGCTGCTGAAAAAACAGGAATCTCTTGAAAAGAAGAACTTGGAACTGAACAAACTGAACTCTGAACTCGAGTCGAAGAAGAAGGAACTCGAGGAAGAGTGCAAAAAACGAGAATCGGAATTGCAGAAGACCATGCAGAAAAAAATAAACGAATTGGAAGACGCTTGCAAGAAACTTTCTATCGAGAATGGTGAGTTGCAGAATTCAAGCACCGGTTTTTCTGAAACAATTTCAGGTCTTAAATCTCAGCTTGAAGAACTGAGCAAAAAGTATGCAGAGAATACCGAAGAGTTTCAGAAACACAAGGAAACTGAGAAAAAGGTTGTTTCAGAGAACAAATTTGTAAAAGAGGAGTTAGAACAGGTTCAAAAAAGTCTCCAGGAAACGCAAGCCGAAAACAAAAATCTCCAAGAAAAAATTTCGGATCTGAGTTTGCAGATCCAAACCCAATCGGATTACGAAAAGTTGACCGTTGAATTGGAGTCATTGAGAAATTCCTACTCGCAATCGACTTCCACAAATGAGAAGATGAAAGATCAAATAAAGGAATTAGAGAGTCAAAATGAAAAGCTCTCCGAGGAGATACAAAGTCTTGCCAAGAAATTACAAGCCATCTCTGGCGACTATTCAAGCCAGAAAATGCGCTTAGTTGAGCTTTCGAGTGTTTGCGAGGAAGCCGAGCAATTGAGAAAAACCGTGGACAAGTTGAAATCAGAGCTGAAGGAAAAAGCGGAGGAGTCCGATCGATTGCAGACGACGAATGAGAGTCTTTCCAAGTCAATTGAGAGGATGAACGAAGAAAACAACTTGAAATCGGGTAAGTTGAAGGAGACCGAGGAAGAGAAGGCTGGAGAAATTGACAGTCTAAGGGAGAAAAACGGAAATTTGATGGAAGAACTGCAGTTGAGAGACACAAAAAATAAAGAACTGGAGGCTCAGTTGGACGAGACTCTGGTGACTTTCCAGACTAAGGAAGCTCAGATGAGGAGTCTAAATGAGGAACTCAAGAAGAAGGTGGAGGAGTTGAAAAACGAGCTGACGTTGAACGGCGAGGAACAATCGATGAGACTCAAACAGCTCGCAAAGGAATTTCAAGCCCAGTTGCACGACAAGGACGAGGAGTTACAGGCTGCTTTGGAAAAAAGATTTGGTAAAGATTTGAAATTAAAATGAGCTTGAATTGAAGTTTTAATATTTAGAGATTTTAATTAATTAGAATTTAATTTTTGGAACTGACTTTATTCTTTTTATTTCCTGTTAACAGATCAGCAACAAGCTTATGAGTCTGAGCTGATTAGGCAATACAAGGAGCAGCTAAAAGATTTCCAGGTCGAGCTGACGGCAAAATCGGAGCAGATCGAAAATTTAATTTTAGATAAGAAGGAGAATGTAGGCAGTAAGCAGGAGGAGATTGCGAGACTGATGGAATCGATCGAACAAATGAAAAAGAGCCATGCGAACGAGCTTAAGGAAGTCGAGAAGAAGTGGAAGAACATCGTGGATAAGAAAACTGCCCAACTTGAGTCGAAACACGAAGAAGAGGTTCATGAGTTGACCAACGAGTGGCAGAATGAAAGAAAAGTGAGTTTTCATTCTCATCCTGAACTTGTTTGATTTTGTTTCTCTTATGATTTTTCATTTTATCATTTTAATTTGCAACTTTTTATTTGACTTGCAGACCAACACAACAGATGACTTTACATCTGAGGTACTTTTTAGTTTCATTTTTGGTTCATCCAGTTTCCATTTTTTTATTCATTCATTTTTGATTTTTATGATTTATTTATTTTTTATTTTAAACAATGAATTAAATAATTTTTAATTCATTTTTTTGAGATTAGAACTTTTCATTTTTTTATCAGAACGTTTTTTGTTCATTTAGGAGTTAGAGAGTACGTCTCGAGTCGCCATGGCAGCCGTGCAATCCAATACAGGTTCATTCCACACGTTGCAGCAAACACTGTTGTCGCAAAAACGTGAATTAACAGAGCTACGAAAGTTAGTTAAACTGAGACACGAGACGTTGGAAGACTCCACGGAGATCGAATATTTGAGAAACATCTTGTTTGAGTACATGATGGGCAAAGAGACGTTGGTGCTTGCCAAAGTAATTGCCGCAGTAGTTAAGTTTGATCAGGATCAAACGTTGAAAATAATCAAGAAGGAAGAAGACAAGTTGACATTGGTAAATTGGAACTACATTGAAATAACCAAATTTAAAATAAATTGAATAGAAAATTAATCGATCTTTTTTGTTCTTTTTCAGCTCGGATCTCTCGGACTTTCATGAGACCCGTGGACGTTGTTCACACTTACAAACTAGCCATAATTTTTGTAAATATAAATAATTAGTCTTTTGAGGCATTTACATATTAGAAGAAATCTGTTTATCACCCTATAAATAATTGTAAATAGAAACGGTGCAATATTACTTACTCCGCTATATACTGTAAATAATTAAAATTTTGAATTCATTTCAATCGCTGTTCGAGATTTGCAACCTTTTCGTCTCAATCTCTATTTTCCGCCCGATTTTTTGATTTTTATATGTAAAACATTGGTATTTGATTTATGTAAAAATGTAGATTGAACTGTTGTTATTAAATTTATATAAAGAAAAATCCTTTAAGGGATTGGAATTACAAATTATATATAATTACCGGTTGTAATAAAAACTATATAAAAACGAAACAATTTTATTTTTTTCATTCATACATTAAATTATCAAACTGATTACAAACCATAACAAGCTAACTAAAATTAGGTGTCGTGAATGAATTTTCGTCCACAACCTCTCTCAATTTCGTAGCAAAAAAGTTTCTCCTATCAGAGATGAGCGTCTTCTTGAACACATATCTGTACGAATTTTGTTCGCCCCGGTCGGTTAACATCTCTCGTGACTTTTCATCCATTAAAGCACGACAGGCCACATTTCTCTGCAAAACTTTGTCGTAAAATTCAAAGCCTCCTTTTACGTACTCCGGTCCCACAGCAGATAGTTCTTCGTCAATCTTTTTCTCCCTCCAATAATTAAAATAGTTATCCTGGAGAAGCCAGAGTGTACCGCTGACAGTCGCGATGGCACCATAAATAAAAAATCGGACAGGAGCAGCTAGCTTTACAAGATTGTACTTCTTCCTCAATTGCCAGTAGGTTAAATTAGCCCCTACGAAGAAGATGGAATAACTAAAAAGCTCTCGCATCAAGTCTAAGGAACTCGCTGCAACGACCTCTCGCGCTATTGCGAATTTCCTTGCGGCTTCGGACATCACCAGAGTATCCAAAAAGGCCTTTGCGGCTGGTCGTGTCCAGTCCACGATGTCTTTGCTGATATAAATATTCGTCGCGTTGATGTCTTCGGGTTTGTCGTACGCGTAAGTGAATGGGATACCAATCTTAGCGCCTGATTTAAAAAAGGATGCTCCGATGCGGTATGTGTCCAGACCGACGAAGAGGAACGGGTCATATAATGGTAATAATCGTTCTTCTATTTGGAGGTCCTTTAGGACTTTTGTGAAGAGAAGGTGAATCCGGGGATGAATTTCCATTGGCTGGGCATATCTAAACAAATTGAAATATTAATAATTTGAAATTTGAAACATAATTTTGACACGAAGTATATCTAAAAAATTTGTCAATTCAATGATAAATCATAATTATTTATTTTTAATTTAGTATAATTGTATAACAGATATGTTATGTTTTTATAGATTCATGAATTTTTATTTCAAAACAAAATGCAATCAAATTTTCATAATGTTTCTGTTTACTTACTTGTACATGCGAACAACATTTTTGGACTTTTCATTGAAAACAGTGTGTGCGCAAAGGGGTATAGCACATACACCTACGCCCACGATCAGCGTATAACGCTCGTACCATCTATATTTGGCAAATCTCAATAACTTCTCCCAATTCATCGTGACTGTCCTTTTTGACTTTTAATTATTAAATAAAAATTGTCAAAAATTGATGGTTCATTGGGGTTATTCTCTATTTTGAAGTACGACCGTGCCACCTACTGTCAAAAACATAAACGAATCGTGGCGAGTAATTATTGCGGGAAAGTTTGAAGTTTAAAAAATATGAATAAATAGAAAATGAAAAATCGGCGATCATAACATTTGTTGGAATAATTTCAAATTAAAAAATGAATACTATCTTCAAGAAAAACTTTGTATTTTATACAAAAAGACAACAATAACTACAATGCTTTATTCTGTCGCAAATATCTCTTGAAACTATAAAGCTGATTATCTGTCGTCACAACATTTAGCATAGAAAACTGCACATCCTTTTCGTCAGCTTCTGCATGTAAAACTGTCATCTGTTTATACAACCAAGCTTCGGCAGGACTGCCTGCTTTGACTCTCATTTTCATGACTTTCCGACCAGTTGAATTTAACATCTCTTCCTGAATTCTGTGCCGCAACAAATCAATACCTAAAAGAAAATTAATTATCGAATTAATTACTAAAAGTCACTGAGTAACCAATGATATAAAAAATAATAGTAATATTCATAATAAATAAATAAAATGTTCACCGGTTGATGTAGTTGCAACAACTGCCATATCATTATCCGGTATCATGTCATTTGTTACAAGATCACATTTGTTAGCTACGTTGATGAGCGGCGGTGGATTCTCAGGAAACAAAGAATTGATAGTACTCTCCACATGCTGAATCTGTGCTTTTTTATCCGGATGACTGGCGTCATAAATGTGAATCAAAATATCCTGCAATAATAAAAAATTTTATTTCAAAGTAATCGTTTAATCAAGTTCGAATAAAATGAACAAAAATCAAAATAACATAACAAAAACATTGAAGTTTTTAAATTGTCATGCTTACAGCTACCAAGGCATCTTCCAAGGTTGTTTTGAAAGGTGCGATAAGAACCTCCGGTACATCCTGAATGAATCCAATCGTATCAATAAACAGCACCTTCATTCTACATGGTAAAAATCCCTCATGGGTCGTTGTGTCAAGTGTCGCAAAAAGTTGGTTTCTAGGCCTCAACTTAGTGTCCCCCGTCAGGGCCTTTATGAGCGACGTTTTCCCCGCATTTGTGTACCCAACAACCGCCACCACCGGGATCTCGTTATTCTGTCTCTTTTTCCTGATCATCGACCTGTGCTCTTTCAACTTCAACAACTTCTTCTTCAGCTTCATCTCTCTGGCTTCAAGGATTTTTTTCCTGTGTTCCACTAAGTTTATCATCCCAACATCGTTCTGCGCCAGGCTGACAACTTTTCTTCTAATGAATGGAACTTCTGCCAGTGCTACTTGCAATCTTGCCTCTGGAGTTTTTGCATGGGCTCGAAAGATATGGATGATTAAAGAATACCTAAAAAGATGTTAAGTTTTCTATCATTTATATTTTAAAGTTTTGTTTCATTTCATTTTATCGTTTCAATGATCATTTTATTATTTTATTCTACTAATTTGTATTACTTTTTCTTAAAGTCTAATGATCTATCATTTATTGATGTTTTATTTAATGATGTGAATGCTTAATTTCGCACCTATCAAATATTTCAACGCCCAGTTCCTCTCTAAGAGCCTTGGTCTGATAATGTTTGATCCCATTGATACTAAGAAAAACAGCAGTAATCGAGCTATACTGATGGAGATATTGTTTAAGTGTGTCCAAGCTTCCAGAGCCCAGGATATACTTTCGTTTGAAGGTCAGCAATGGGGCGTACATCTTGTGCGCCACAGTCCAGTAAGGAAGCGTTTTAACCAGAGCTACAGACTCCTCCAGTTGCAACTTCGGAGTCGTGATTAGTTTCTTATCCGGACCCCATTTGATATAAGGCTGGATCACCAGCACCCTGTGACCTCCAGCAATCACCCCGAGATACTCGTTTGACATTGCATCATACATGTGGTCCTCGACTTGATTCTCAAAATCCTCATCGTCCTGTAAACTTGTACACCTTTGACGACGTGATATCAAAGTTTGCAGAGGCGAAAGTTTCTTTTCTGACTGAAACCAATTTTTGGTTGGGCAAATTGTGAGTTTCTTTGCAAAGTGTTGCAACTTTCTCAGAGACTGCATCTTTTTATAGTTGTTTTTTTAGTTTCAACTTTGAAATATTTATTGAAAATTGCTCTGTTGCATAATTCAAGATCCGCGTATACAATGACTCCAAAAAATGCTCCTGCAATCAGGCCAACCTTGTGCGCCCTCATAAACCTCAATTTTGCGTCCTTGTACGTTTTCTCGTAACCTGAAGAGTTGTTAGCAACGATAGTAGCTGCAAAAAAAGAAAATATTATCGTTTGAACAAACAAAACAAAAATGTAAATTAATCAAAAACATGAAATAAAAATTCAATACAAATTTGTATACAAACTTAATACAGCCGATATGGTTGCAACCGTAAACGCAGCTCCAAAGCTGTCATTAAAATCTGTCAATTTTACATCGTTAAACCCAACGACTGTATTCACAACGCTCTTCTCATCTTCTTCCTGCTTTGAACTCAAAGGATCACTTTGTTCTTGCAACTGTTTGTTCCTCTCTTTCAAGTGATTTGAGAACCACTGGTAATCAGTAGATTCTCTTTCAACTTTTGTATGTTCAAATCCTGGATTGAAATACTCCAAAAACACCTCAAACTTTTGATCTACAATCTTAAGCGCATCGACGGCCGCGTTGAGAAACCCCGAAATATTGTAGCTGTAGTTTTTGGAGTTGTCATTCGCATCACTCATCTTATCATCACACAATTGTTTAACCGAATTCGATCTGGTGACCCTTTTGGTTGTCACAGTTTTCGGAGCATGCAAATCTAAAATTTGTTCAAAACATAACCTTCAAACGCGAAACTCCCGGTGTCTGCAATTCCGATGGCACCCGAACACGGACGGAGACGCCCGATCGCATTCGGGGAAAGAGAAACGTACGCAAAATTGCGTTCTGTCGCTTGATGTGACGTGAACCAGCTGATTAACCGAGGTGCATTCGTCGTAGGATGTTCAAACGAGGGAAGTAGTCGGACTCAATCGGGATTAATTGTTGATAAGAGATGGAGCCCGGGATTTTAGCGAAGGTGATACACGATTTTCTCACCACTGTAGATGGCGAATTAAGCCTTGTCAAAGATGAATACTTCCTGGTAAGTGATAATCATATCTCTATAATTTATAATCTCTATAATTTTTATCTGACTCTGTTTATTTTATTTTCTAATTTATTTGTTATAAAAATAAACAAGGGCAAAAATATACTCATTTTTTTATGAAATATAGACATTTGTGATATTTGTTTATATATTTATTTACAATTTCTAATTTACGATTGAATTTAATTTTAGATTCACAGTGTGATTGACAAGTACTGGTGTTATGGAGAATCGAATGGCAAATGGGGACAATTCCCGTCCAACAATTTGATCAGATGCGTTCTGCCCGAGTTGAAACCGGAGGAGTGTCTTTTCATTACCATTGCTAATTATTCTGACAAGGGTCCATGGGCAAACAATCATATGAATTTCAAAAAAGGTATAACTTACATTCATTTACGTCTCTTGTTTTAATGGCCCTAATGGTATATTTATTATATATACTTTATTTTATTAAAATATTAAAATTATTTCATCTCCATTTTTTATTTGTTCTCTCGTTGTTACTTTCACGTTTTTTTATGACAGTTTGATTTTACAAATTGAGAAGGCATGTACTCCTTTATTTATGACACGTTATATCTTTTCTTACTAATTAACACAGGTGAGATGATCGTGGGAATGAATAGTGTGGATGAGAACTGGTATTTTGGAAGGAACGATATCAGAAGCGGAATCTTTCCCATTTCTCATGTTTGGAAGATTAACAGTGCTTTTCTAAAGGTAATCTTTCTAATATCAAATTACAAAAAATACGAGAAACGTCGTTATACTATAATTAGAACTTCCAGATTCTCACAACACAATGTTCACCATTTTCTAATTTCATTTTTTTTTTCTAATTTTTCTATCAATTTGAAAAATTGCTCAATGAACATCTTCACGATGTCATTTTTTAAATACATTACTAACAATAACTAGACAAAGAAACAAAAAAATGTTTAAAGTATCAAATTTATCTTGCAATGCATATCAGTGAAACGTCACACTTTCTCAGATAAGGGCAAAAGAGGAGAACTAAAGTTAGCCTGGTGAATCAATTTTTAATCATGAAATACAAATTATTTTGCACCACCAAGTTATTATTTTCAACACTCTGATAAAAAAATCTAGTAATCAAATAAATTATTATCTAATAAATGAACTAATAAATAAAATCGAGCCAATTATCAAATTCTGATTCATCTTTTAGTCGTCCGCCGCGAAATCCGTGAGGAAAAAAGCTCGTGCAAAGGCAACGATGCAGGCCAGCCTGGACGAGGAAATAGACCTAACCGAGGGTGAGATTCTCACAGTCACAGAGATCTTGGACGACGGATGGTGTCGAGGCGTGACGCAGGATGGTCGGGAGGGAACTTTTCCGGAGACGTTTGTCACTTACCTGGACGTCGACGAACCCGACGAAGGTCCCTCGACCTCAGTGCCACAGATCACTTTGGATCCACCTCCCCCGGACTTCCCCCAATCAGTCACCCGAGGTGGTCCGATTTACAAAGATTTCGGTGAGAGTGTTCCAAAGCACCAGACCTCATCCTCGAGTTTTTATGACGAACCTGCCCCAGACTATTACGAGCTCTACCCCGAAATTAAATCAGAAGAGCCTCAGACGGACATGCCTGATCCCCTGGGAACTCAACCTTACGCCATAACGTTGTACCAATTCAACGCTCAATTTTCCAACGAATTGAATTTTAAGGCCGGCGAGGTGGTGCATCTGATCAAGTACATAAACAAAGAATGGATCGAGGGCAGTATCGAAGACAAGAAGGGCATCTTTCCTGCGAGCTACGTAAACGTGATTGTAGACTGTACAGAGTCAGCGGATATGTTTCCAGCCGAAGAAAATGGCGGGGAATGTTCCACTGAGAATACCATCCTAGAGCCGGGAACGAAGATGAAGGTACAGTATTCGTACCAGGCTCAGATGGACGGGGACCTGAGTGTCACGGAGGACGAGGTGGTGTCGGTTGTGGAGATGACGAACCAGGACTGGATCACTGTGGAGAATTCAAAAAAGGAAACTGGTCTCTGTCCTAGAACGTACCTAACGGAAATCACGGACGAGGAGCTGATTCAGGAGGACGACTTTGTTGTGTTGCGAAAAACCGACGAGGGCTTGGGGATTAATGAGAATCCGAGAGAGAGGTCCAGAAAGAGGCTCTCGGAGCCCCACAGACCAGCGCCACCTGCGCCCTCGCCTAATAGAACTCCTTTGAAAGTTCACCAACCAGAAACGAGTGCTTCATCGGAGAAACAAAAACGAGCAGATCAGAGACAGAATGTGATTTCCGAGCTGGTGCTCACGGAGAAGACATATGTGAAGGACCTGAAACTGACCTACGAGACGTTTTATCTGCATGACCCGAGTTTGTTGCAGAGTCAGGGGATCGATGTGCCAACATTGTTTGGGAATTTGGATGAGGTGATGCAGGTCGCGGAGGAGCTGTTGGACAAAATCCAGAGAGCCATGAAGGGCTGTGATGAGGACTACCAGACCATCGGACCTTGTTTTATGAAAATGTCTGATAAGCTTCTGCAGGTCTACAGAAAGTACTGTGGAAACCAAAGTGCATCCTTAGAATTGTTGGCCAAGGTTAGGAAATTGATGTGGAATGAAAGTTTGCATAACAAGTCATAGTTTGTTATGATTAATTTAAACTTTATTTGTCATTTCAGTATGAAGATAAGAAGGAAATGGTAGTTCTGAATGCTGGGATTGAAGTTCTTAAAAAAAAGATAGCCTGTTTTGATATGAGCTCGATTTTAATTAAACCTGTGCAAAGGATTCTTAAGTATCCTCTGATGCTTCATGAACTAATCAAGGTATACCAAACTTTCCTCAAAATTAACCAGCAAACTATCTGATTTTAAAGTTGATAAAATTCTAAATTTGGATTGTGAAATTGAATTGTAAATTTGAACTGTAAATTTGAATTATCAAATCGACTCAACTATTGAGTTAAATCTAATATATTGCTAGGTTGATTTAGGTGTTCTATAAGAAATGGTTTTTCAAACTTAGCCTGTATCCGAGCAATCACCTTAAGTTGACCTGATATATTTTAGTGCACAGAGGATGATCATCCAGATAAGCCAGAACTGGAGGAAGCTTGGCGAGTGATGACGGACGTAGCGACGAACATAAATGAATACAAACGAAGGAAAGACATGATTTCTAAAATCCTCGACTCGGACAACACCTTGATGCGCAAGATGGCCAGGCTAAACATGCACTCGGTGGCAAAGAAGTCGACCAGATTGAGTGCCAAACTCTCAGCCTCCTTGGGCCTGATGGCCTTGACCTCTGACCCGCAGTTCGATGAGTTTGAGAGACAATTCAGAGCACTGGAAAAATGTGCCAAAGATTTAGCCAAAGACGCAAATCAATGCGTGAGTCATCTCAGGGAGAAGTCAAAGTGCGGCGAGGAACTGGCCGAGTTGATCAAGGATTTTTATGATGGCACGCCCAGCAGTGAGGTGACGAACTTGAAGGAGGTGAGGAGAATCATCGAGACACAACATATTCCCCAGCTGGTGAGACAGATGAAGGAGCTGGTGATCACACCGATTAATTCTTTAGTCACCGCGTTGGAAGGACCGGCTATACTCATCATGAAGAGGAACAACAAATTGATCGATTATGATAATGCGATTGTGAAGAGCGAAAAATATAAAGACAATGCTGCGGTTTGTAACGTTCAATCACTATTTTTTAAGTACTTTAATTTGTATGAAAGATTAAATTTGTGTTCTGACCTCCATAATTTGTTATTAAATTTGTAGGTGAAAGAGGAACTGGAAACAACAAAGAACAATTTCGAAGTCTTAAATAAACATCTACTGGAGGAGCTGCCAATACTTATAGATGCATCGACAAAAATTATTTGTGAATGTGTAAAAGCTTTCACGAGTTTACGAAAATTGCTCTCCGGAAAAGTTCTTAAGCATTACTTGGATCTTGTTGAAGTACGAACAAAATTATCATCAGAAATATTATTTCTTTTGGGGTATTTTTTTCTTTATAAATAATATTTTTTTTCAGGGCGCTCAAATTACAGCACAAAGTATCTCGAAGGCTTTTGCCATCGACTACAACTTGTCCTACAACAAGGACACATCTCTAGACAATACGATACAATCAGAGAGCCTTAGAAGTTTGCTGAAATCAAAATACCCTAAAAGCGAATTGTACGAAGTTACTCAGACACACGACACGACCTTCCCACTGAACAAGACAGTTGCTGCTGGAACAATTGTGGGACTGAAGAAGAAGAACGACCCGATGGGAAACGAAGCGAACTGGATCGTGGATCATGGGGATGACATTATTATTTTTCCTAGCCAGTTTTTAAGGCCTTGGCAAGAGTCAGAAAATAATAACCATACCCATGATCTGATGGTTCTCGAGTCACCGAAAAAGGAGGCCAAACCTTTGACATCGAATTTGCAGTTGCTGTGTTCTCAAACTACTGAGCCTAACAGTATTAACGGATTGCAAGGAGCGCAATCGCAACCTGAACAAATTCCTGCGCCAGAGGTACTTTTTGGTGAAATCATTTGAATCATCATTCGGATGAGATTAAAATTTTCATTTAAGATTGATTATTGTTTTTATTTTATTTGTTTTCAGTATTGCTACGCGATGTACGATTTCCACCATGACATTCCAGGAACATTGAAAATAAATACTGGCCAAGCTCTTAAAATAGTAGCGCGACATGACTTGAAGGGCAATTCGGAATGGTGGCTGGTGGAAAATCGGAACGGCGATTCAGGCTATGTACCCCGAATTTACTTGGAACTTTGTTCCTGATATAAGAAGTCATAATTAGTGTTTAAGAGCTTAAGGCACTTTTTGCTTCATGAATTATTTTTGTACATAATGATTTTTGTTCTCAAGACAAAACACAAATACCGTATTTCTTATTCACAAAAAATAGGATGTACACGAAAAAATTATTTCTAAGAATTACATTTTTTAAGATAATACTTAGGTTGTAACGAAAAAATGGGTTATATATAATATAGAATGATTTATATATTTAAATATTTTAAACAAAGTCAACAATATAAAAATGTTATCTTGCCATGTGTATAAAATCTAAGAAAGTGCCTTTGTTAAATACACTTTGCAGTAATTTTAAACATTTTATTGCTACTTTTCAAAGTCATGTTGAGAAAAAATGAATTTTCATAAATTTGACGATTTTTATATAATTGAAATGAAAATAGATTAAATGATTGATATCTGTGATGTTTGTTAGACAAGTTAAACGGATGTATCTTAGTAAGATTTATGCAGTACAAACAAACTTATTTATTTTTCTTAAGCAGAAAAATTTAAATATATTTCTTTTTAAAACACTGATACGTTTTCCATATAGAAACCTTTTGATGATATTCTACACACAATGTATTTCAGAGAATAATTTTATGGTGTGATGGTATTTCCAGCATTTATAATATGACCATTGCAACGCACGTCCAATAATATATTTCATAACAAGTCATATTCTATGCTTTAGATGAAACAGTGCAGTGATGTGCTTACTTCGAATGATATTTTTCAAATAAAATGAATTTATATTGATTTATAAATTATATTTATACATGCGTTACTATGTAATTGTGTGATGGAAATAAAAGAATAACACGTTTTTTAAAATTAATCTCGTCTATAAAAACAATTTTTACTTGAAAAAAAATTAAAACGTCCTTATATATTTAACCCGTACATTAACTTTGTACACAGTTTTCAAATTGAAATTTTTTTTACAATAATGTTTTCATGATGTACTTGTGTAGTATCAAATTTTAAATTTGTTGTCAACGAATCTTCAATCGGACCATTTTAGATTTTGTTTTTTTTTTTTCACTAATCTATAGGCAAAATTTTCGTAATTTGAAAAGAAAAGACTCACTCATTTCTCCATCGATGCAGATCGGCGACCTACCTTTGATGATGGGCCCACGTTGCGATCTGTTTGAGCCAAAAAGAGAAGGACAGCAATAAT